>BPLR01010766.1:0-98533 GCA_021605095.1 Caerostris extrusa
CCTCATACGGGTTTTTGTCACCATCCAATGCACCTCTCTTGCCCTTTGACATAGCTTAACAGTTAAAATGGTGCTTTGAACTAGTATTATTTTGGTTTTTATATATTAATCTTTTTGATATTTTACGCTCCGTTCGTACTTATGGAATTCATCGACCAATTCGAAAAATAAACTTGTAAAAATTCTTATTTTAACCACAGGCACAATTATTCCAAAAATAACGATTTTTATGAAGTCATAAAAGTCTAGTGAGTAGTGAGTTTAGTCTCTTATTTTAACAGTTATGTTTATGTATTTTTAATTATTTAGTAATTTTTTATGAGTTTTTAATACATTTAATTGCACCTTTTAGAATAAAAAAGAAATTCAAGAAGAAGAAAAATTGATGAAAAAAAAAACCACTTATGTTTTAATTTCATTTACATGCATTATTTAATGAGAAAATTAATTAATAATTTAATTTGCATTTATTATTCAAATTAATTAATAAATTTTACCACAGAAATACAAAGGTTCGTTACAAATAAGTTTTATAAAAGGTGATACAATATTCTGTTCATATTTGAATACAAGCTTTATGTGAATTTGAAGTTGTTTGCTCTTACGGTTCCACAATAAGTATTCTTGCCACAATAAGCATTTGCAAGCAAATGACAAAAAATTTTTGCAAAATTCTTATTTTAATACGTGCACAATTATTCAAAAAATAACTATTGCAAAAAGTCATAAAAGTCTAGAAAATTAAGACTCATATTTAACAGTTATGTTTATGTATTTTTATATTATTTATTAATTTTTTTATAAGTTTTCAATACATTTAATTGCCTTTTAAGGCAAAACACTGAAACTGATAAAAACAACATGTTTCGCCTTATCATCCACGAGTTATTTTACCAAATTAATTGACAATTTACAGAAATACAAAAAGTTACAAATATGTATTTTACTAAAAGTGACAATATTCGTTCATGATAACTGTCTAAGTATTTCCCAACTGCATTAGAAAAAAAAATTCTATTCATAATGCAATCAGTTTTTGTTCATGTCAATTATTTTATATTTGAATACACGTTTTTACAGTGAATTTCAAGTTGTTTGTTCTTACGATTGATAATATATCCAAGATAACAATCTATCACAATACGTATTTGTAAGCAAAAAGGAAAAAAGAATTTTGCAAAACTCTCATTTTAACACACATGCACAATTATTCCTAAAAATATCGATTTTTATGAAATCATTAAAGTCAGTGGAATTTAGTTTCATCTTTAACAGCTATGTTTTTTTTTTTTATATTATTTATTAATTTTATGAGTTTGTAATATATTTAATTGCATCTTTAAAATAAAAAGCTGAAATTCGAAAAAGAAAATTGATAAAAAATAAAACATTTGTTTTAATCTCATCCACAGTTATTTGGCGCCTCGGTACCACAGGTTCGGGTTGAGTCTCAGCGGTGCCATGGATGTTTCTAGTGGTTAGAATCACGTTAAAATTTAGGTCCAGGTCTAATTAACCTAAAGTGTGCACAAACTGACCGTAGAGCGACAAACTAAACCAATCCACAAATTATCAATTGATAAATCGATTACAAATAACAAATTTCGCACTTGATTCTTGTTCAATCTCCACCAAATATTTAAAATAATCAAAAAACAATTATTTATATATTTTTCAATAAACTTAAAAAAGGGCTCTATTTCTACAAATCTTTGAGATTCCTAGTTGAAAGTATTACTTCATTAGAGAAAAGAAATATTACAAATTTTCAAGTGGGCGTTAAACTTGAACTCTATTCAATTAATAAATAAAACAAGCCCTTTTCAAACTATAATTAATGTCGACGATAATAAACAAGCCCTTTTCATATAATTGATGTCGACGAAATAAATGAAATTCACGATTCAAGTATTAAATTCTTTTCGAAATTTGTGAACAACAAATGATAACAGGAATGTGGAAATCAGGCATATTATTAAACAATTCAGATATTGATTTCTCTTCGTAAAGAAAATGAAAAATGACTTGCAGATCTCTAACTCAAGAATAGTTCTCTGCAGCGATATAAGTCTTGATATTGAATTCATACTGAGAAATCTTCCCGATTCTTTCATAATGAAAGGCATTTCGAAAATGATTAGCGCCCTTTCATAAGTTCTGATGGCGGTTAATATATGTTGGGAGCCATATTGGCCGATTCAACTTTGTAAGTTGTATTGAAATTCTTAATTACATAAGATTTTGAACTTTTTCACTTCGGGGATTTGCTTTTATAAACATAACTTTTCCTCTGGTGAGTAACATTTATTTTTATTATTTCACTTAAACAATTATGTGAGGGTGTAATGTGATTCAAACTTTTTATACGATGTTAAAAATGAATCTTAGCTTATTACATCTATGTAAATCACAGCATTTTTATTCAAAAAGGAAATAATCAGTTATATGTGTTCCTACTTATTACAAGATTGAATTTGACAAAAGTTAATAAACTAGAAGTAAAATATTAATGTGCTATAATAAAAAGTTTGTTTTTTTAATAATAATAATAGTTTACACGTAGCAAATAAATATATAAAGGAACAAAATGAAATTTTTAAATATAAAAAAAATCGCCAAATCAATGAAGTTACAGTTTTATACATTTATATATATATTTACATTTGCATTTGAAAAAAAAATTTAGAACATTGAAAGTTATACATTTTTACTATACTACTAATCTCAAAAATTTTTATTTTATTTGATAATAATCTAAATACAAATATCGCAGAATAATATGATAAATTTATTGTCTTTTAATACACTAAATTATATTTTAGCTATTTTCCGTAATGTTAATTTCCGTTGACATTAAATGGGATTTTTAATCATCTTTATCTTAAATAAATGTTAAACTATCAAACGCTATCAATTTTTTTCTGTCATCTAAATTTTGACGGGTCTGATGGCCCTTGGCCAGCGCTCAAACCTTTGGCACCATAGGCTTCAGTTTCGAATACTGGTGATGGAATGGATGTTTGTTAGTGATATGGAATCCCCGTTTAACTGCTTAGGTCCCGGTCTGTTTAGCCTAAGAAATGTGCACAAGATGACCGTAGAGCGACAAACCAAACCAAATCAAACCATCCACAATTATTATGCAAATTAAAAAATAAATTTTACAAAATATAAAGTATAGGTATGAATGTTTGTCTAAAAAAATGATACAATTTTCTGTTCATAATGCATTCAATGTTTGTGTCTTCATACTTGAACACAAACTTTACAGTGAATTTGAAGTTGTTTGCTTTTACAGGTTGATAATTTACCCAAGATAACAATATCGCAATACGTATTTGTAAACAGATGTGAGAAACGGGAATTTTGCAAAATTCTGGTTGTTACTGAAAGAATATTGCCATTAAGCCAACAATTACTAAAACAATTTTTTATGAAAAGTATTAGTTTTTTATTACAAGAAGAAGAATATTTAAATAAAAATAAGAAGTGATGGTCTTAAATAGACTCGAAACAACATTTATTTAATCAATCTTCAAATTCTAATCAGTTTCAAATCATCAGTTATTTAATAGAGTATTCAGCTGATGGATGCCATATAGTTTTAGAAGAAAGTTTTAGTATTTTTAAGATTGGAATAAGTTTTAATGAAAATACAAATTAGTTCTAACAAAGATTATTTTATTAAAGAAAATTGAAATCGAGTAATTATAAATGTAACGTTAAATGACTGCAAGAATTCAGTTGAAGGGATGCCATATAGTTTTTAAGGAAAGCTTTAGTATTTTTAAGATTGGAATAAATTTCAATGGAAAGACAAATTAATTTAATAGAGATTGCTTTTATTATAGAAAATTGAAATCGAGGAATTAAGTTGTGTTATAAATGCAATGTTAAATGGCAAGTTAAGAGTATAGCGAATCATGATTCACAAATAATCGAGAAAAATTTACTAAAGTAAATACATAATGAGATTAAAAAAATATTGATGTAAGAAATTCCTCTAAATGCACTTATTAATACGCTTTATCAGTTTCACCTGTATGTTTGTTTGTTTTTTGTAACTGACTCTTTGGGCTCGATTTTGCCCTCCTACTTTAAGCGATCAGATTTAATTTAAACGTTGCAGACTTATCAAGTACCGACGACAATAAAATATTTTGATAAGTTTATTATCTCATCATGATCGCCAGGATTAGTGATTTTATTTTAACTTATGAAGTGCAATTTAACCCATGTAGAATGAAAATACCTAAGACATTCAAACCTACGTAGGACAGTGGTGTGGGATAACGCGTCTGACTACGGATCGGGAGATTTCCTGGCTGGCTAGACATATATTCGCATTTTACTCACAATTAAATTATTGTAAGAACTATAGTTCTAGTCCTCCGTGCGGGACCTCATTTAAATATTATAGTTTAAAAACACTAAAAATACACGCTTTTAGAGTTAATCAAACTAAAAAGTAAAAAATAATTATAGTTTAAAAAACTAAAAAACACGCTTTTTAGAGTTAATCAAACTAAAAAGTAAAAAATAATTGTTAACATAAGAATAAAATTACTGACGAGAAAGTGAATTTCACTGTTCTAAAAGCGTGGGGTGCTTTGTATGACTTTTTTAAACTAACTCTGCATTTCGGAATGAAACTAGTGAAAAATTATGACGATTGATATCGAGCACCCCACGCTTTTAGAACAGTGAAATTCCATTTTATCGTCAGTAATTTTTATTCTTATGTTAACAATTATTTTTTACTTTTGATTAACTCTAAAAGCGTGTTTTTAAGTTTTTTAAACTATAATTTATTTTTAATGTTGCAATCAGCCGGAAAAGATATATTTTAGTATGCTGGAAATCTATCTTGTGTTTCTATTTAAGAGTATTTGCCCTTTTATTTTTCTATACCTGACTATAATGTTTTATTCAAAGATTTCTGGAAATATTATTTATAGATCAGGTAACTATATTTTAATAATATAAATTGTAATTATTATTGTTTTAAGAAACGTTAAAAAAGCAGCGATCAACTTTTTCCCCGAAACAAAAAAAAAAAAAGGATAAAAAGGTTCTTTAAAAAAATTTCCACTGAAAATTTCTAATTTATAATTATTTGTTAAAAACAATATTATCGAAGAAATTTCAAACAGCAAAGTTTCAAAGAACTAGGCAATTTTATGTAATCAGTGAGAAATTTATTTTATCAGTATTTCACAAAATAAAGCAAACCAGCTACCAACGAAAAAAAAAGGCAAACTTTCTGATTTTCAAACATTTTTTCTCATAGCGTAGGTACTTTTAATAAACTTAAAGTATGTTAATTAATTAATTAGTTTACGTTAATTAATGGGCCTTATAATGTAAATATTATATCGGTATAAAAAAAAAAATGAATTCTTATATAAAAACAAAGCATTTAAGCCTTAAAAATAGTTACTTTTTACATTGCACTAATACACTGAAGTGACAAAAGTCATGGGATACCTCGTAATATCGTGTCGGCCCTCCTTTCGCCCGGCGAAATGCAGCAACTCGACGTGGCATGGACTCAACAAGTCGTTGGAAGTCTTCTGCAGGAATATTGAGCCATGCTGTCTCGATAGACGTCCATAATTGTGAAAGCGTTGACGGTGCAGGAGTTTGGGCACGAACAGACCTCTCGATGATGTCCCATAAATGCTCGATGGGATTCATGTCGGGAGATCTAGGTGGCCAGATCATTCGTTGGAATTGTCCAGAATGTTCTTCAAACCAATCGCGAACAATTGTGGCCCGGTGACATGGCGCATTGTCATCCATAAAAATCCCATCGTTGTTTGGGTACATGAAGTCCATGAATGGCTGCAAGTGATCTCCAAGTAGCTGAACATAAGCATTTCCAGTCACTGTTCGGTCCAGTCGCACCAGAGGACCAAGTCCATGTCATGAAAAACAGCCCACACCATTACGGAGCCACCACCAGCTTGAACAGTGCCTTGCTGACAGTTTGGGTCCATGGCTTCGTGGGGTCTGCGCCACACTCGAACCCTACCATCAGCTCTTACCAACTGAAATCGTGACTCATCGGACCAGGCCACGGTTTTCCATTCATCTAGGGACCAACCGATATGCTCACGTGCCCACGAGAGTCGCTGCAAGCGATGTCGTTCTGTCAGTAAAGGCACTCGAGTCGGTCTTCTGCTGGAATAGCCCAAGAAAGCCAAATTTCTCCGCACAGTTCTAACAGACAAGTCCCTTGTACGTCCCACATTGATTTCTGCGGTTATTTGACGCAGTGTTGCTTGTCTGTTAGAATTTACGACTCTTTGCAGACGTCGCCGGTCTCGGTCGTTAAGTGCAGGCGGTCGACCACTGCGCTGTCCATGGTGGGATGTTATGCCTGAAATTTCATACTCGGCACACTCTTGACACAGTGGATCTGGGAATGTTGAATTCCCTGACGATTTCCGAAATGGCATGACCCATGCGTCAGCTCCAACTAACATTCCGCGTTCAAAGTCTGTTAATTCCCATCGTGCGGTCATCATCACGTCAAAACCTCTTCACATGAATAACTTGAACATAAATGAAAGCTCTGCGAAAGCAGTGCGCATTTATACCTGTTCTACGCGATGCTACTGCCATCTGAAAATTTGCATATTGCTATCCCATGACTTTTGTCACTTCAGTGTATATCGTTTCTAAATTGTATTACATTTTCGCAATATTATTTTGAGATTAATTTAATTAAAAATTAAAGTACATTATTGCTTAAGTTACAGCAATAGTGAATAATAATAATTTTCTCTTTGCATAAGTACTTTAATGGGCCTTATAATGTAAATATTATATTAGTATAAAATAAAAATGAATTCTTATATAAAAACAAAGCATCTAATAATAAAAAAAAAATAAATTATTATTTTTTACATTGCTTTAATATATCATTACTAAATTGTACCACAGTTTCTCAGTTTTATTTTGAAATCAATTTAATTAAAAATTCAAGTACATTATTGCTTATTTTTACAACAATAATATCATTAGTAATGATATTAATCATTGATTACTTATCATTAGTAATGATATTAATCATTGATTACTTATCATTAGTAATGATATTAATCATTGATTACTTATCATTAGTAATGATCATTAATTGCCGTAATTACCATTGTATTCATTGACTAATGGCAGTCATCATTACTGCTATTGATTGTATTCATTGTTTATTTAGTTGCCTCTAATTAAATTTTATATCAAATTATAATGTTTTTTACGTTACATCAACAAAAGTAAATCATTTTGTTGTATTAACTATCACTAAATACATAATATAAAACACGCGTGTATGAGAATTTTATTTCAAATAAAATGGGGAATTCATTCACATAACTTTAATTTAGATATGAAGTTCTATTTGTCCACTACCATATTGAAGTGAACGAGATATGAACTAATACAAAGATACTACAACATTTTACTTTTTGCATTTTACCCCTCTACCAACAAAAACATACTCGTTAGCTGTTCGAAAAATCATAGCTAATTTTTCCCAATTTATGGTATAACTCAAGTCACGAACAGATAGTAGTTATACTAATATTGAGCAGTATATTACAAAAATTAAATGGTAGAAAAGGTGCTAGGAAACACCATCAGCGAGATTCAATTAGATTATTGGTAATTAGATAATTAAGTCAATTTAGATATAGAGTTGCATTTGTTCACAATATTGAAGTGAACGAGATATGAAGTGATATAAAGTTACTACAACATTTTACTTTTGCATTTTAACCCTCTACTAACAGAAAACATACAAACATACTCGTTAGCTATTCGAAAAAACGTATTTAATTTTTCAAATTTATGGTATAACTCAAGTCACGAACATATATTAATTAGTTATATTAATATTGAGCAGTATATTACACAAGTAATTGGTAGAAAAGGTGCTAGGAAACACCATCAGTGAGATTGAAAGAAATAATTGAATACTCAATTAGATAATGTAATCAATTTAGGTATGGAGTTGCATTCGTTCACAATATTGATGTGAATGAGATATGATCTGATACAAAAATATTACAAAAATTTTACTTTTGCATTTTGGCCCTCTACTAACAGAAAACATACTATTCGGAAAAACGCAGTTAATTTTCCAAATTTATGGTATAACTCAAGTCACTAACAAATAGTAGTTATAATAATATTGTGCAGTATATTGCACAATTAATTGGTAGAAAAGATACCAGGAAACACCATCAGTGAAATTATAAAAAATAATAATAATAACTGTACGGTTACAGAATAATATTTGATACAAATTACGCCATTGACAATAAGCACTAACCAAAGTCGGCCCCAAATGACAGATATCGGAAAAATCAGTTAGTGGGGTAACAGAAAAGAAGGTTGGAAAACGGATTTTATAATTGAATAGCGCTCCTGAAAGTTACAACATTGAAGTTGGCCCTTTAAACCACAACGCCACATGAGCTATTCAGGGTACAAATGGTCCGATTTTATCCTTATATATCATTGCAGTGAAAAGAACCCGGGCGGTGGGGTGACAATTTGTCAGTAATAGAGGGGGCGGTTAGAGCCATTGTGAGGGGTTTTTAGTCACAGTGGGTTGCCTGTTGAAAGCCCCATGCTACTTCCACGGCACGTTTTCCATTTTTCTTTCTCCGAAACCCCCCTTTCCCGCCCCTTTTTGACTAGAAAAAGGGGTTGCACAACCTCATACAGTGTGTAAATGATCTGTGGCAGTCAGTCAGACAGCAATTTCAGTTCATAGGCATAAACGACAGGGTTCCCACAATGTGAATTTTTACTGTGGTTCTATGAATGGTTCAGGAACTAGAAATGCTAAGATAATAAGTAGTCAATGTAAAGAGAAGTAAATTACTACAGTTATTTCATATGTTTTAGAGAAAGAAATTTAGATTTTGTTAATATGATGAACAGATGTTAAAGAACCTTTAATATCAGGTTTACCGATTTAAATGCATAACATTAAGTTTGTATTTCAAAAATGGGTAACTTAATCAGCTTTGTAAATTTAGTTTGAAAAATCTTTTTTTCCGCTCTATAACAATAAGTCTTACAATTATTATCATCATTATAAATCTTACAGTTATCTTATTATTTAACTAGCTCTGTCTGTATATGAGTTTGGAAATAAATTTATCAGACATCGATCGTAATGTAAAACCTACGAATGATTTAAATAAAAAAAAATAATAATAACATAACATAACATAAAATAAATAAAAAAAAATTCAAAAAAAAAAAAAAAAAAATCTTAAACTAACTTTAGATGAAACTATTCAAATTATATAATCGACCTGGTATATATTCAGATTACCCACAAAATATACGTTTTCCAACATAAATCTTACAATTATCATTATCTAATTATTAAACAAGCTCTATCTGTATAAGATAAATTTACTAGATATTGATAGCAATGTAAAACTGCGAATGACACTAATAAAAATAAATAATTAAATTTAAAAAATTCAAAAATTTAAAAATTCAAAATTATTTTTTTAATTAAATTCATATAAAATTATTCAAATTAATATATATATATATATATAATCGGCAGGATCGATTCACAAATTACTCATAAAAATTATTTTATGATTGCTAAGAAAAAAATAATAGAATAAAAAAAGAAAAAGATTAATTATTTAATCATATAACTATTAGCTCGTGAAAGAAACTTAAAAAGTCACTGAAAGAAATTTTAAAAAGTCCGTGAAAGAAATTTCAAAAATTTTAAGTGGTCCAGGACATCGCTGATCCCTTTCTCCAAAATAATACCCATATATTTTATGAGTAATAATTAACAAAATCTTACTATATAACATACGTTTTACAAACTTACTGTAAAACATCAAATTAATTTTTTAAACTGAAAATCAATCACTCAATTTAAAACATTCGATTGTCGCCACTATTCTAATTATCCTAATTATGCTAAGAAAATTATGAAATCTGAACAAAAGAACCGAAACAAACAATTACGAAATCTGATTATTAATCCCAATTAAAACTCACAAAAGAAAGGCTAAAACTGTTTGAAGTGAAGGAAATTTATAAACTCGTGGGTTTCTTTTTAAATTTCCAACATATTCTGCTTAATACACTAGAATCTCTGTTGTTTGCGAATAACAAAATCTCAAATACAGGATAAATCAACTTTCATTTAAACAGCAACCTGATTTTCACGGCATTCAAGATTAGAATTAATTAATTTAAATGCTCCTTTTAACGACATGTATAACGTTTGCTAACATATCATAGTTTTTCAAAACGAACTACAAATTACTTAGATTCATCATATTACAAGAATTGCTTTAGATGTGGTTTGATTATTATTATTTCTACGAACCAAATACATTTCTCCTTAATTTGGTGTATAATAAATAATCCGCATGATAAATAACATATGCATATTCCACATATTAAATAATCACTCTTATCTGGGACCAAATTTAGAATAACATCGCAGTTATTAAAATGTTCTTTTTGAAACTCTCTGTATGGCTGTATATTAAAAAGTTCGAATCTTTTATATCGATCACTAATTTAATTCTATGGATAGTATAACTATTTATTTACGCCAATCAAGATTAGATTTAATTAATTTAAATGCTCCTTTTAATGACGTTTAAAACATTTGCTCATATATCCTAATTTTCAAAACAAAAATACAAATTATTTAGATTCATCTTATTACAAGGATTGCTTTAAATGTGGTTTGATGATTATTATTTCCACGAACGAAATACATTTATCCCAATTTGGGGTAACATTAATATATGCATGAAATATTATAACAATCCTTGAAGGAATACCAGTTTTGTGTGAATAAAATCCTGCCAGTGATAATTTTCTTATATTTATGTACATTCCGCATGATAAATAATTAATCTCATCTGGGGCTTAAGTTTAGAAATATCATCGAGGTTCTTAAAATGTTTTTTAAAATCCTGTATGGCTTAAAATTCGTTTTTTTTACGATTCTTTTATATCGATCTCTAATTTAATTCTATGGATAGTGTAACTATTCATTCATAATTTATTTATTTTAATTATTTATTCATAATTTAATTTTCGTGTATCACTATGTTCGGAATCCACATTAAACTGTAGGTCTCGGTCTATTTAGCCTAAAGTGTGTGCAAAAATGACCGTAGAGTGACAAACCAATTTTCAGCTAGTAGTGGATTAATTTCATCGTAAATCTCAGCATAACCTCATGTGTCAACGCTTTGAATATGTATCGAATTTTGAAGAGTTTCAATATGGATAGTGCGTTGGGCTTTATGAATAATGCGTTGGATCGTCGAATTAGGGGGATTCGGGTTCGAAATTTAACAAGAAAACCCGACCCGAGAATTTTCCTTTCTCTTGTGGGAGGGACACGATAAATTTGTAGGTCGGACTGTTCTTCCGTTGTGGAAAGGGTCCTAGCCATTAAGATTGCCATCCCTGGAGATATTTGTTCAAAGTTCAGGTCTCTGATGAATGTTTTTTTATTTATGATTTTTTTCTTGTCACTCCAACTTGAACAAGTCGTTTTTGCTTCTGAAACTACGTCCAGACTTGGAGACTGATAGAGCAAGCAACCGCCTGTTCTCGCTTTATTTTGACCTTGAAAAACAATTCCATTCATTTCACGCTGTGAGCAAGCAGTCAGTTGGTATTTTGTAAATTTTGAGAAACGGTTCACAAAGCCGACAACAAGCTGAGTTACCATCAGTTTAACCTCGATTTACGAAATGCAAGGGATCATGTGTTACAAGTTCCGTTCACTCTTGAGAAAGATGGGTTTTTTAAGAACATCTCTATTCATTCGGTCCGAATTCGGTTCCATTCGAAGTTTTCAGTAATCCGAATTAGTGACGGTCCGATTATAGATGTATTTCCACTAGATACTAAAATCTCACATCGAGAGACACTCGTCAAACGGAAGACACAGAGTGGATAGGATATCACGTTTCCGATTGGTTGGCTTCTGTGAAGTTATATTTTATTATTCTTGTGAAAACTCACCTTAACTCGGAGTATCGGGATTTGACTGAAGTAAAGAAATGTATTTTATAATAAAAATATAGAATAAACGTAGAATAAATGTAAAATAAACGAAATGTAGAATAAATGTAATATAAACGAAATGTAAAATAAATGTAGAATAAAAAACGTCATTTATATGTGTAAATTAAATTTTAAATGTCTCATAAAATTTATTCAAAACCTTACATCGTTAGGAAATTTTCTTTAAAACTGCAACAAGAGATTTTTTAATATTATATTACTTCAGTTCACATACTATTGATTAATTTCAAATAAAAAATTAACTTTTGGAGACTAATGTATTTAAAAGTTTATGATGTATTTTTATACTGTAAAAAATAATTTTGTAACGCGTTATTAACTTAATAGTGAAGCATATAAGAGTGATATTTTCAATATTTGTATTTTTAATGTAAGTATTTACTTTTTATTTTGAAAAGATAACTCTTAAAAAGTTTTAAATATAGTAGATGGGAGACAGAAGAGTTTAACCAGCTTTTCCTTATCTTTTCGTTAAAATTTATGCTGTTTGACTTACAGATCTGAGTTCAAAGCAACTTGAATTTATGAGTTTATTATCTCCGTTCCTATAATACGCTGTACAATTAAAATTCTTTCCTTCAAATAAACATTTATTTTGTGCTGTTCATAACAATTACGATTTTTCAAATATTTCCTTGCCATTATCAGCATCTATATCAGAACAGAGTCTGGGAATGTAACTAAACTATATCAATGTAATAAAATGTTCAATTCAGTAAATATTTTAATGTTTTATATTTACTAATTCAGTTGTTCTTAAACAGTTTGGGCTTGAAAGGTTTTAAAGAGGAATGGGGCTCAATGCATACTTATTAATTAGTTATTCAAAGACTTCAGTGCACAAAAACATGAATTTCAAGTAAGGAAAGTAACTATTAAAAAAATTATTTTAAATAGTTCAGTTTTTATAAAACAAAATAGATAAATAGTTCATTTTTTTTTATTAAATAAAATAAATATTTCAGTTTTTACTAAATGAAATAAAATTTAGTAATGATCAATGTACGCATATCGTGACAGTATTTTTGTTCTGTTAAAAGTGACATAACATTTGTATGTACTATTGTAGTAACTAACCTTTGGGAGCCTAAATTTTTAAATAGTTCACTTTTCATTAATTACAGTAAATAATTAGTTCAGTTTTTATTAAATAAAATATAATTTAGTAATGATAAACGTATGGAGATCGTGAAATTTTTGTTCTGTTAAAAGTGACGCAAAAAATAAACTGACAGTTTTGGAAATTCATGCATTTAAAAAAATATCCACACGTTATTTATATTTGATAAAAAAAAATTTACAATGAAAAATTCATTTTGGAATGAATTGCTATTTATATTTTCCAAACTTTTCTATTTATATCTTTAGATACTCTAATGCCAAAAGAAAAATAAAATATGCAGGTTATTCGCAAACTGTTTTGACAAAATAAGAGGTATGACAGTACCTATGAACATTTACTTTGAAGTTAGAGTCGAATTGCACCATTAGTTTAAAAGAGAGTAACTTCAAAACAACACGTCCAACCAGCGCAAGAAGTCACTTCTGCCATCATTTCTTTCAAGCCGGAGAAGTTGTACGTGAATAGAACATTACTGTCAAGCATTTATCGTTCACAAATTTCCAGTGAATAGAAGCAGCATTGATAGTTACAGCTGATTTGCTCATCAGGGTTCAATAAAATGCTAACGAAGCAAGCGTTGTTCTTTTAATGCGTCACATCCTCAATGTCTCATATTATCATCGTGTCACATGCTACCATTGGTGTATGAGAGGCATGTGGACTCGTGAAAGATCTCATCATGAGAATAGTTGTTGCAGCTGGTAGGATAAAAACTACACCAGCAGTCTTCTACAGTGTTAACCTTTCATTCACTGGTGTGAATGGTGCTACAGCTCTTTTGTTACCATCACTTTGTTGTTCTTCTCTGATTGAAATAAATAATATTGTGCACCTTATAATTTCATTAATTCTATTTCTTTCAATGTTTTGAAGTTCAACTTGGACATCTAACTTTACGTTTTTCTGTCATTTACCGTGAAATGCGACCTTAAGTATAATAGAACATATTTTTGTCTTGGTGGGTATTGCAATTCTTTTATTGTGTCAAAACAGTTTACGGCGGCCTGATGGTCAATTGTCTAGCGCTGGCCTCTGGTACCACATGCTTCAGATTCGAATCCTGGCGATGGTATGGATGTTCGTTAGTGGTTATGAATCCACGTTCCACTATAGAACCCGATCTAATTTGCCAACGTGTGCAAAAATTGATCGTAGAACGGCAAACCAAACCAAATCAAAACAGTTACGAACTCATTTTACATTACACCCATTTATGCGTTAACACTAAATTATCTAATATATAAAACTCTAACCTTTAATGAATATACGATAAATTAAAATAAATGTTTTATATTATAAAATTAGGAAAGGGAAAATAATTTTAATATTAATACACATGAAAATTTATTATAAAATGTATAATGCCTATTTATAAATAGCTAATCAAACGTAAGGTTCTCTGAAAGCTTGTTCTCTGTGCTCGCATTATAATGTTTTTCTAGACTAAAAGATATTTATAATGTTCAAAAACTACATAAATAATGAGTCAGATAATAAAAAAGTTTCGTATTAAATTCCGTGGTGAATCTTATAGTCATTGTCTCGCATGTGCCTTGGGCTTCTAACTTCTCATTGTATTGCAAAACGTTTCAGTCAGATGAACTTCTCTATTATCAACGAAGTGTAAGTTTGTAACAACAGAAAATATTTCGGAAACAAAACTTTCTTAGAAATAGAACAGAAAAACAGATTTTTCATTTTTTAATGCCAAGTTACTAACTTTATATTTGTCATTCATTAGTATTCTATATAAATAGTTTAACATACGATAAGCGACGAAAACAAATAATAGAAGAAAGACACTATTCATCTAAAAGGAAATGCATTACAATTGCACGAATGAATCTTTTTCGATAGTGATTAAAAATATAAAATAAAATTCTAAATTTGACAAAAGTTAATAAACTAGAAGTAAATATTAATGTGCTATAATAAAAGTTTATTTTTTAATAATAATAATAGTTTACACGTAGCAAATAAATATATAAAGGAACAAAATGAAATTTATAAATATAAAAAAAAATCGCCAAATCAATGAAGTTACAGTTTTTATACATTTGTATATAGATTTACATTTGCATTTGAAAAAAATTTGGAACATTGTTGTTATACATTTTACTATACTACTAATCTCAAAAATTTGATTTTATTTGATAATAATCTAAATACAAATATCGCAGAATAATATGATAAATATATTGTCTTTTTAATACACTAAATTATATTTTAGCTATTTTTCCGAAATGTTTAATTTCCGTTGACATTAAATGGGATTTTTAATCATCTTTATCTTAAATAAAGTTAAACTATCAAACGCTATCAATTTTTTTCTGTCATCTAAATTTTTGACGGGCCTGATGGCCACTTGGCCAGCTCTCAAAGCCTTTGGCACCATAGGCTTCAGGTTCGAATACTGGTGATGGAATGGATGTTTGTTAGTGATATGGAACCCACGTTAAACTGTAGGTTCCGGTCTAATTAGTCTAAAATGTGCAAAAAATGACTGTAGAGCGACAAACCATCTAAATTTAAATTCTAATGACAGTAAAATTACAATGTTCCTAAATCCAAAAGTCAGAATAATTTCTGAAATCTACCAGAAATTTTACTTTCCATTTCACATTACTTTTACAAGTTAATTTACAAAAATATAGTTATTTTTAAAGCTTATAATTTCCATTCTTTATAATAAGTTTTTATAAAAGCACAGAAATCTATTTTATATGTATACAGATTAAGATTTTTGTGTGTGTGGGTACAATGGTCTTGAAAACTATTGCAAATGTAAGACCATACATCCAGTCTTTCGTATGCTTCTTTAATTAAAAGGACTGGCATTTTATCATTTATGGATTGGTTTTATGTTTTCTCATCTTTATGTAGTTGACTCGAAATATCAACAAGAGATTTGATACCAGACAAAGAAATAAAAGCAAAGTACTCAATTAACTGATATCAATTTTTCCTATTTATGTGAAAGTTATTAAGTTTTATGGACAATCTTGAACGAAAAGTTTTCAGAACCGTATACCACATAATTAAGTGTTTTATTCCTGATATGTTATTTTTATTCTGCTTTTGTTGCTGCCCAGTCTGGATCAACAAAGACAAACCGGTTATCAAATTAGAATTACTTATTATGCCGGATGATTAAATAAATTTACAAGTATCATCACTTCCCATTAGGAATTATTAACTCTAGCATTCAGTTTTTTAAAAATTAATATATAATAATATAATATCATATAGCTTTCGACTACAAGATTCAATAAATCAAATGAAGTTATCAGACATCGATATCAAAGGCAAAATGGAATAAATCACTAATTATTATGAAGGGACGTATATAGATCTGTAAGACTAAAATAGTGTAAAAAGATAAAATAAATATATTACTATAATTCACAAAAGGAAGAAACATCTAGTTTTAAATACTAAACTAACTAGGACAATCCATTAATGGCTAATATGCATACCAAAAGCAATTTTAAATGTGTAGTTTCTATTTTAAGGTATTTGCTTGTGCGCAAGCATATAAAAACAGTTGCAATTCATCAGAGAAAAAGTAAAGAAATTTTTAAAATAGGAATTAAATATTGTAAATAAAAAGCATTTAATTTCACTAATTTAAAGTAACTAATATGCTTTTAAATTAAACTGATCATTTAACTAAATTCTCAAATTCATATCAACAAATGTAAACATCTATCAATCATGATTAGAAATAAAAAGGCTTATCTAATAAAAACGTCCACTGTCATCATCAACGTATCACTCAATTTATAACTAGAACAGCTAAAAATAAAATTCGTGTGAAATATTATTCCATTATTGATTTTTATCTAATTTTACTAATATTTTTTATAAATTTATTAATTGTTTACGGTCAGTAAAATATAACTTTATGTTCAGAAATTCAATAAAATATGCTTCAACCTTTCTTATTCTGTATGTGAACATCTAAATTAATAAAATTGTATTTTTTTCATTTTATAGGAGCTATGTGGGACTATAAATACCATATTAACAACTATTTGTTGTGTGTACAATTTGTTTTGTGTTTTTAAGTTTCTAAAAATAGATTGGAAATTGTCAGAATATTTTCCAAAATCATTTGATTTAGGTTTTTCCTTTCAAAATGCACGTTGTCTTAAATGATTGTTCAAATATTTTATATATAAATATATGCATATTTTATAAAATGAAATGATAATACATGCCTAATAGTTCTTTCATAAAAAAATTCATGAAAGTTCGCATAAAAAGTTTTACAAATAAATTTCCTTATTTAAATGTACAACACATTTTTATTCTGTTCTAACATTTTAATTTTATAACACATTTTAATACTGTTCTAACAATTTAATTGTATAACACATTTTAATTCTGTTCTATCATTCTAATAACATATTTTTAAATTTAAAAATTATAATACTAAGAGTAATCAAGAGAATTACTTTTTGTTTCAGGAGTAATTGTTTTTTGATTTCGTTGTTGTTTTTAAATCGTGATTCACTAAATCAATTTATTTGAATGTTTCTTTTGAAAATTCTTTGATTAAGAGTGTTTTAAATATGATCTTCAGGAACGAAATAATGAAATTACAAAATCTTAAAAAAACTGTAATAAATTTCAATTTTTTTTTTGTTGTTGTTTATTTTTATGTACTTAACTAATACATCTTTAAGATATGTTTATTTCCTTCCTTATGTGTATCTTCTTAAAATCATAAAAATTTAATTAATTAATTAAGAAACAAATTTTTCAATTAAAGTTTTTCAAATATGGAGGCATAGCTTACCTTTATCACATATATAATGTTTATGTCTCGTCTATTACGGGAAAAGAGAGAAAAGAAAAACAATAAAAAAATCATATTTACTCACCTAATCAAAGAATAAATTTTATTTGACCAGATTAATGACTCGATAAATTCTGTTCAATCTGTTTAATAACATACACAAAGGAAAATAAAATACTTCGAGTACTTACACACACATGAGTGTTACACTATAAAGGGACATAATTTTCAGCTGAGTTAGGTAGTATTAAACCTTTCAGCCTATAAAAACGCGGGTGCATTATTTGAAAGAGTTCATTTTTCTGTAAAACGTAAAAAAATAACAACAAAGGAGATGTATATTTTAAAAGAAGTCTGTTAGATCTCTTATGCACAACATTCCTCTTATGCAGAAATTCAGTAAATGTCTTTTTTTTTCAGGTCAGTTTATTTTAACACCAGGTTGTCAGGCAGACGGAACAGCAATGTTCACATTCCCTTGCTCAGAGTCTCAGTTGGGTGAGAGGACAAGGTAGTTTCAGTAAAGACGAACCTACCTTGCAGCAGCACTTGGGGCACAATATGAAAGTGTCCTGAAGAAGTGGTCTTGGTATGGGATGCAGAGACAGGTTGACATAGTTACCTTGTGGCTGTGAGCAATCCCAAGAGCCGAAGAGTTCGAGACATGGAACGTGAGGGAGTTGAAGGTGTCTAATGTTTTGTTTGCACGTGAAAGAGAAGACGAAGATGAGTAGTCTTTGTGGTCGATGTTGGCTGTCGTACTCTTCCGTCCGTCTGACATCCCCGGCGGTCACCTCTGTTCACCTGAAGGTCAGAAGGGCGTGCATTCTGTATTACTTGCTTAGATTAATTTTCCAAAAAAATATTAGGTTTTCCAAAAGGGCTTTAGGATTTTTCAATGCCATTTATTAGGATTTTTCAATGCCAGATTGGCCAGCGAAATTACTTTAACCTAATTTTAATCACGGACAATGACTGTGGAGTAACGTTCCTAAAAGCAGTTTGTCAAGATCAAAAACCAGAAAGCAAATCCTGAATATCGAGGACAACATCCTGAAATCCCTTTTGGAAAACCCTATATATATGAAATTTCATTGAAATATATAGGAATAATCTAATGAATGCTAATTATAAGGATACAATTAAGAAGTTTGGATATATTAAAATGACTATTTAATTAATTTAAATATTTTGCGAGGATATCTCTTTGTACAGAAAGAAGAAATGCATATAAAGGAGGGGTTTAAAATCCAATTTAAAAATATTAAAACTTTGTTTGAATTATTATTTAATATGGGGATAATTTAATACTCACAAAAATACATGGGCTGAAACTATACAAATTTTAATATTATTAAAAATTTTATATACTTTACCTCAAAAATATATTTGAAAATGTGTTCTTTTTGGTTTCTTAGGAATTGAATAAATTGTAAGAATTTATTTATTGTAGTTAAACCAAAATATTATAGCATAAATCAAAAATAAATTTACAACAGTTAAATGTGTTTCTATTAAGTTAAATTCAGTTTCTATTTATAACGGTAAGAATGTATGGTAAAATCTTAGTAATAAATGGAACTCCTTTAATAGTTCTTTATCGTTCATCCTTACTTTAGAAATTTTACATTTACAAGTCTAATATAAAAAGTAAAAATAACCATTTTTTTCAACTGAACTGTGGTATAAGGTATAATTGTAAAATTTTGCAATAAAATTATGTGTTTAATAATATAGAATAAGATACTTCGTTACGATTCATCACAAAGAATTTATAAAATCAATATATAATTCTACCTACCTGAATTCAAAAATATAAATATAAGGAATTAAAAAGCAAATTGTATTAAGTAAAAGAAGCAACCATCTTCAAAAGTAACACAAAAATATTTGATATGGCAAATAAGATTTCATTTAAAAAAAAGAAAATTCTCATTCTGACAAATATAATTTACATTAGCTTCATGTGATGTTAAATATCGAATCAACGACAGAATAGAATAGATTAATAGATTCAACGACAAATTAAATATTTGTACTGATATTAAATGTACTGATTAAAAATACAAAAATGGGAACATTTTCAGGCAAAGGTTTTAAAAACAGCTACTTCAGAAATCAAAAGATCCATTAAAAAACAACATTGGCAAAGGTTTTAGCAATTTTTCATCAGTTATTTTTTTTTCTTTTGATCAATATTGACTTATATAAAAAATTTGGGGTTTTTTAAATATATATATTTTTAGACGGCTCTTTACATCTCTAAAATGATACATAATTGAATCTATCATGATGGAATTCAGTTAAAAATAACAAATCTGATATCTGATGTATCTGATACTTTAAATGAATTCATTGAATCTTTTGATAACACCGGAAAATAAGATCGTGAATAGAAAAAAAGTATTCAAATTCAATTTTTTTAAAAATTGTGGATTGTTTAAGATATATTTTTCTAAGTGACTCTTTACATTGCTAAAATGATACATAATTGAATCTATTATGATTTACAGTTAAAAATAACATATAAGTATATATCTGATACTTTAAATGAATTTATTGAATCTTTTAATAACAATGGAAAATAAACTTGTGTATTGAAAAAAAGTATTCAAATTCAATTTTTTTATGGCTTTTTTGTAACCTGTATTAATACCTCTGAAATGAGACTTGAAATACAGTTCAATTTTTAATATAGTTTATAAATTAATAATAATATTATTATCAAAAATAATATTAATCAATTATTTTCTATAATTGTTTAATATTATTTTTGATAATTGTAATATAGCATAATAAATAAGTACCTTGAAATTTTGTCTTGAAAATATTTTTATGGGTGTGTTGATCAATTTTTTAAAATAATGCCACAAGTATGTATTTATTTTTCTGTGTTAAAAAATAGATAGTTTTGTGCAAAATACAGTTTCATGAGATATAAGTTTCTGTTCGCTGGTTTATTTTTTTCTCATGCTATTATTATTTTTCAATTTTCTTACATCCTACACGAAAAAAACATTTAGACATGAATTTCCACCGAGAAAGAAAATTGCAAGAATGCTATCAAAATATTTCTATGGGCACATATGAATATTAGGCTTTATCTGAAATAGTGAATTTTGAAATTTGAAACCCAATAATAATTCAATCCAAATATTTTCTGTTTCGAAATTTCTTTTCCTCTTCACGTTTTAATTTTCCAATTTATTTATCATCCATATCCCAATCACATAATTAAAGAAATAACGGAAAATTTTGCTTTGTGTTCTTCTCAGAAAAAATTTTCAATTTTAAACTTTTATAAAAACAATTTTGAAAATGAAATTCCAGTTTTCAAAAGCGTCTAACAATAGCACCAGAGCAAAAAGTTCGCAAAAACAAATTTTTATCCAAACGACCGAATTTGGTGATAAACATATTTTGCTCAACAAAAGACTTCGATTTCTTTTATTTCACTTATCCTAATTTTTACTAAAATAATTTAATAACTGTAAGAAATTTATAAAATATTTTTTTCCCTCTTAAAATAAAACTTATATAAGGGTAATTCTGAAAATAAAATTCAGTAGAAATTCTTAGAAAATTGAAAGTAAAATATTCTATTATGTCTACAATAAAGATCTCAAAAATAACTTCCGCTCAAATAACTGCATATAATGATAAATAAATCACTTTTTTTTTTTTTTGTTTTTACACTATTTTAAAATATATCAAATTTTTTCTGCTTCTCATAAATAATTTCGTTTTACTATAGGAGTTTGTTGTTTATCTGAAAATTAAAAATTAATATAAAATTAAATATTTTGGCTTTCATCGAACTAATATTTTTATAACACTGACTTATTTAAAAGAAAATGTCTTATGATTACTACGTTTGTATTTTAAAAGCTGTGAGATCTATTTTTAAATATATATGTTTATTGAGGTGGAAGATAATAAATGTATTCGATATAGCTGTTATGTATAAAAGGAATTTTTAGAAATAAAAGTAATGTTTCTAAAAAGGTATTGCTAAAATATTTTATCTGTAATGTAAGGTTATAGTGTGAACCTTTTAAATGCTTTATCATCAATTAATTACATTTAAATCTAAATCATAATCGTAATTTAATCGAAATCGGAATATGTAATCGAATCGGAATCGTAAACCGTTCTGCAACGGAGTCTGTTCTATTCCATTTATCTTTTGAGCTTTACTTTTTTTCATTATGGATTTCAGATATCTTTTTATTTTATACAAATGATTTATTTTATTTACAGTTTTAAACTTTTGAATTTACATTATTTTAAATGACTCAGTTTTATTAAAAAATTAGTTTGGATTATGTGTGGTTTTATAATATAAATTCGTTACAATAAAATTACGATACAGAAAGTAAGAATTTCACATATCTATTCAGATATTGTGATTTTAGAGAGAAATATTTTCAGATACAAAATTTAATTGAGTGTAATATCATAGAGACATCTCAAATAAATTTACCATAATTAATCTGAAATTTTCAAAATTACCATTTTTCAATTATAATTGCATTATTTTTATAGGCATAACTTAAACCATTCAAAAGATACTCATGTAGCTAAATTTCGATGAAATTTAAATAATTTTTCAAAGCTTCTTTCAAAAAATATTTTTGCTAATTGATGCACTAACCAAATATTTATTTAATCTCTTATAGAATCATACTTAAATTAAGATATTTCCGATATTTCAATCATGAAACAACTTTACGCTAAAGCTATTGAATGAAAGGATTTTCTAAAGAATTAACTGTATGAAAATCCTGTTGAATTAATTTTGTTTAAAACTATATATGGGCAAATTTCTTTTAAATGCAATTTTAAAAAAAAAAAAAGGATGATGAATTTAATCATTCATGGATATTTTCTTTTGAAATTTAAAATAACTCTGCCAATGATACACAATTTTTTCAGAAACTTTTTGGTTTCATTAAAACATTTTATTTGATTCCAATGCAAACAGAATCTTCTTATATACTGGAAAAATTAATTTCAAATAAAACAGCTGAGATCCTTAATTTTATTATGAACTAAGTTGGTGTTATTAATAATATTATAAAATTTCGTTACATCACATAAGTTGAAAAGAAATAAATGGTTAATTTTACCCTTAACATATTATATTTTAAAATATTGAAATCTACAGTATTCTTTGAAATACAGATATATATATTTTTTAATTATTTATATCGACAAGACATTTTTTGAAAACATTATAAAATTAAAAAAAATAATAGATCCTTAATTTAAACTTAATGTAATGACAGAACATAAAATCAAAATGATTTTTAAATGCTTAATTTTAGATTTTTAAATGCATACTTAAATGTAAGATAATGAAAGATTTATCTATCATTATTAAATGTATTTAAGTCAAACATAAGTGTTGACGTATACTATAAAAATTAATTAAGATAAAAACAACATAACCTTATTTTCGTTTTAATTTCTTTATAATTTCGATCATTATTCTGTTAGTTACCGTTAAAAGATTGCCTAGAAAGGCATGCCTCTTTCCCATATGAAGCAACATCGACATGACGAAGTTGTACCCCATAAAGCAGCATTCAAACAAATTAAACATTTCAAGGACTAAATGTTAGCCATTAGCTACAGAAAGGTAATGTTTATCACTTTTGATAATAATTCTATCACGGCCTTGTAAACGTTGAATACAGAAATGGATATTTCATTGTGTCGGCAAGTAATATTACGCAATAAAAAGAACGTTGTCACTGAAGTCCTGCTTCATCTGTTACGTCGACACTCAATATTTTAGTAACTGAAGTAATTTGAATTAAAAAGGGAATTAATTTAATAAGAATCTTTTTTCCACTCAATTTTAGTATGTTCTTCTAGCTAGGGAGTGGAGTTCCCGCCAATGCGTTACAGACGTTTTATTGAAAAATAATGAAATTCCTCACATCGATTGAAAATGACCTTAGTTGAAGTTTTCCGGGGTTTCTCTTATATTACATGCAAATACCTGCCATAGAGCAATTAACACTTTTTAATTTTTATACGAAATAACATTGACACATCAAAATGGTGTTTTAAAATTAAACTTATAAACTGATTAGCGGGTTCTGGGAGATGGAAAAGTAAGTCTTCCTCGCATTGAGGTTGTCTGAATGTCTCATGCTCGAATCCTGGCGATGGCATGGATATTTTTGACGGAATCCATGTTAAACTTCGGTCTAATTAGCCCAAAATGTGAAAAAAATGACCGTAGAACGACATACCAAACCCTCGCATTGGATAAAAAATAATTAGATGGAAAAAAAAATGCAATGAAAAATTCTAAATGCAATCACTCAATTCAAATTATTTAAATTTTAAAAGGTTAAAGTGTAAATTTCAAACGTTTACAGCAAAAATTATCTAAATTGTTCTTTTACAAGAAGAATGAATATATCAGTCAATTCACCAGACGACAAATCCGTATACAAATATATTCATACTAGTAATTGACCGTCTGCAAATGCAAAACTAATAAAATGTGTTTATAAAACATATTAATCGTACGCATAACTTTCCGTTTCGTCATTCAATAAATAATAGAAACATAACGCACTATCTTTAAAAGAGATAACTTTGCTTGGAAAATATTTGCTTATCAGCGAAAGAACCAATAAACTTCTCTTGCTCTTAGATGATCAAGTGATCAAATATTGATTATGAAACAAATCTCACGATGAGTACCATGTTTTACAAAGAAATGTATCCTTTTTGGTTAGCTTTCTTTCTGAAGGCTACAATTATGAGTTTGGAACCTAAAAGATTAACTATTTCTCGACATGTGCGTTTTGTTGCCGTTTGCTAATTTTTAAAATAAAAAATGCATAGAAAACATTTTGCGATTTAAAAATAAATAAATAAATAGGCTTTATGATATCAAATATTTATTTAAAATTTTTCCTATACAAATTTAGAATAAAAACTGGCAGGTCCTTGAGGTTTTATATCTCTGTAAATTTATAATGAATCGTAGAAAGCATCGCTAATAGTTAATCGTTAATATTTATAATGTATCGTCATTTATTTAGCCGTTGGCATAATTTATATATTAAAAAATGTTAAATTGATGTATGTTTTACTAGATAAATTTATAAGGCATAACCATGAAATCAAAGCAGTACTAAAAATTGTTGTGTTATAAAATCCAACTTATTTTATTAATATATCTTTAGATGTGTTCAAGATAAATATTGTATAAAAATATGTTTTAAAGGATATAGCAACTTACTTTATCTCTTTTATTTAGTTTATTTAGCATGAATTAAATCATACAGGGAATTAAGATAAAGAACTAAAAGCACCAAACACCTAACAGAGAGCGGTCTGATGGCAAATTGGCTAGCGCTCTGGCCCTTTGTACCGCGGGCTTCAGTTCGAATCTAGTTTATTAGTAGTTAGGAATCCACATTAAACTGTAGGTCACTGTCCAATTAGCCTAAAGTGGGCAAAAAATGACCGCAGAGCGACAAACCGAACTTAACAGAGAAAAATATGCATGAGATCATTCTATTGACTGATAAAGAATTTTAAATTTCATCAAAAGCACAGTAACAAGGCTTATCCCAAAAAAAATGATGAATTGTACTTTAAGTAACATGAATTTTAAATGACTTGCGATCATGAATTTAATTTTTCTAATTATTGATGAAATTCAATAAAGTTACACTTTAGTTTTTAGCTGCAAAAATTTTTTTTGCTTAAATATTTTTAAATCATTTGGTTTCTACGTAGAAATAACAGCCATTTAGTGAACGTACTTACAAATGAGTTCAAACTTTACATGTTGTTTTGAAAAGGGCTTTATAATATTTTCATTTTTTAACGGAAAATCTTGTAGAATCACGCAACGATTCGATTTCTCTAATGAAGTCGAAAGGCAAACGAACGATTTGTCGTGTAAAGAGAAAGTTTTGAACGCTGTATCACGCGAAACTTCAAAATTGACTTTTTGCTGAACGATTGTGCATTAAAATCTTTATCTGACTTTTTAACTGGTGTGTCAGCAACATTGCTCTTACAATACTTTAAAAGGCAAGCGACGAGCTACATCAAATTATACGATTATCATAAATGGATATAACCTGCAATCAATAGAATCAAGTGTGAATTTGTGACTATAAATATTGATGAATCTTGAATATCATCTCATTTATAAAAGTAGACAGTTGATTTCAAAGTAGGAGGGAATCATTGATATTGCTTTGCTACAATATACATGTGAAATCGATTTAGTTAGAATTGTAGATCAATTTAGAAACAATTCAGCTTTAAATAGTTATTGAAATAAACTGCTTAATAACTATTTCATTAAAACATTAAACTTATGATTAAAAGCCTATTTGAAATAACGTATGCTATTTTATTGTAAAATATCGAAATAAATAGCTTCTCGTTGTAATTAATATACAGAAAATCAATTTTCAACAGAAATATATCACTGCGTAATTCAAGCAAGCAAAATATTAAGTTATATCGAAGACTCTTCCGTTTGTTTCGGTTGAAATGCTGGAAATATACTTATTTAGCCACCATTCTTTTCAATGATATCTTTCTCTAAACTTTTTATGCCTTTTTTTTATAAAATTAATTTGGTTTTTACCTCGGAAAAAGAGGCTAATTTCAAACTCTTCAATCAAGCTTTGGCCAATTCCTTCAAAATTATTCTAAAATTATGGTAAACTGTTGGGAAAAGTTCAGAAAAATATGGTGGCCCAAACCTAATTTTCCAACCAAGTTCTTCTAGGACTCTTAGTCACTGTTGCAGTGAAGAGTTTGATGTTGTGCTGCAGGATCGTTATCAAAGAAAACTGCTTTTCCTGCAAAAATGATTTTAACCATCTTAGCTGCTGACAATAAATTTCAGCGGTTATTGTTTCATCGTCATCTAACAGCCCACAATGAACAATTCCTATTATAGCCAACTCTACACCGAAAAGAATCTTCTTTTGATGCAGATTACTTTGAGGCTGTTGGTTAGGCTTTAAATTACAACTAAAGCCACTGACTTTTGCGCTTAAGATTATTATATAACCTTCACTAATTAACACAGATTGGATTACAGAAGTAAAACTGTCTTAACATGTCTTATAACTACCTTTCAAAAAATGGACAGAACTTTCGTTCCAACCTGGTATAAGACAGGCTATTCATAATACAAGTCATACTTTGTGGTAAATTTCCGAAAAAGGTAAATAAGCAATAAGGTTCCATACTTTGTGGTAAAGTTCCTTTTTTCCGAAACATTAAATAGATGTCTTTGAAATAATGAAATATGGAATGATGAAATAGATACTTTTTCACCCAACATTGATGAATCCATAGAAATTCATTTGATTTTAACAATAAATAGTTTTTTTTTTTTTTTTTAAGTGGTTACTATGATTTTGAATATACTAAAGAATATGCTTAAAATTCAGCAAAATGGATATAGCGGTTTAAAAGAAATTATACCCATATTTATTTTTAAAAATGTATTATAATGAGGATCACTAAATGGACATTTATTGCTATGTATATGTCTAGTCGAACTAATCAAAATTATTGCGCATTTATTAACACTATCAACGACTTAAATGTTATTTGCATTTATTCAATTTTGGTGGTAAAAGGCTATTCAATTATAGTTTTTAGTTCAATTAAAGTTTCGGCTATACTTTTGCCAAAACAATAATATTTTCATGAAAATACTTAAGTGGGATTCAACTCCGAAAGATTCACTATAAAAACTCATAAAAAGTCAGATGATATTTGTATTTGGGAGCTTTATTAAATATTTTTTTTACCTTAGACTGAATTAAAACTGGATCAGACAGATTTGAACACTATATAACATACCAATTTTAAAAAGGAATATCTATCTACAATGAATTCTAACAGGTTAATTTCGAAAAAAGGAATTGTTTTATTATAATCATGTAAAACTTTAAAGATTTATAATAATGACTATTTTTAAAAAAACAAATTGCTCTTTTATATGATTTACGTTTTGTTTTTTGAAAATTTTTTCAATATTTCACTCTGTTTTCAAATAATGTAAATATTTTTGTAATTTACTTTTTTTCATTTTAGTTTCCCCAAATTCTACAAAATAGTTGGAAAAGCTAATATTTTATTCAAAACGACTATTTCCATACAAAATCAGAAAAAAAAATTGTTTTGTAGTGAATATATTTAGCAAAAGCAAATAATCAATTTAGCAATTTAGTAATTAATAATCATAATCAATTTAGTAGTTAAATAAATAATAATCAGTTAGCAATTTAGTCAAATTGTTCTTAAAAAATACAAATATTTTCATATTTAAGTCTTAATTACATTTCAATTGCATTTTTCAAACATTCATTTCAAAATCGGTACATTTAATTTAAAAATTTTTATATAATAAAAATGTCAACGTTATTTTCGGTAAAAACTAATAATAATCAAACAAAACTAAAGTACCTATTTTAGGAAAATCCAAAGCAATTTCAGAAATAGAATTTCTCTTATTTCTCTTATGTTTTTTTTTCATTTGAAAAGCAAAAATACATTTTTAAATATTTGTTTAATGTTTTTCGCTTTTTTTTTTTCAAATATTTGTCTATTGACATTTAAAAATCGTGTGTAAATTGACTTTCTCAATTCTCAAACTAAAGAAAAAAATAAACGACACAGAATTCGACTTCTGCTTTTTCTGATTCCCAACCAGTCGAATAAGAGGATAAAGAATTTCAATTTAAAAGTCGTTTAAATATCGCTTATTTCATAATCCAACAAAGTTCAAACTTGCTCAAAAGTATGAAACACGAGTAAACAAACCCGGTTGGAGGCATCAAAACGTTAAAAATCAGTATCTCAATTTACTTTATTTTGGAAAAATCACAAGACGGTAAAAGAATTTATTAGGGGGAAAAAATACTACGTAAATAAAGTCATAACATAAAAGTTTTTCTTAGAAATCGCTGATTTTGCCATAAATTCAGCAGAAACCTTACATAAAAAAAAAAAGAAAATATTTTTATTTCAAGAAAATTCTAACTCACACGAAAACACATGTTTTTCCTTTTATTCCAAAAATCCATCTAAGATCTGTGTTTGAAAGCTTTTGCAAAATATACATTAAACATTTACATAAAAAAAGAGGTGATATTTAGTACAAATTTAAAAATAGAAGGGAATAAGAATTATTTTATCACACAATTATGCATATTTTCTTCTCTAGTTCTTAGTTTTTTCAGTATGAAACTGACAAAAGTGTAAAGAAAATTAAATTTCACATTTTTTTAAAGATATATACTATAATTTTCCTTAATAAATTATGTTTTTTTTTTTTTTTTTTATCATTTTGCGATAAGACTGTGAAGGATTTTTTCCCTCTGAAATTTATAAATTAGAAAAAAATATATTTTTTAAGAATAAAGTACCAAAAATAAGTATTTAAAAAAATATTTTCGAATTATTCATTCAGATTAATAAAAGTTTTTATTGAACATATTTTTAGTTAGCAAAATTCAAACAATTTTTTCAAACTTTCTAAAACTTATGTGATAATTTTTTAAAAACATAAACTTTCTCATTTTAATATTTTTCGTGTATTATTACAGTTACATGCATTATTTTTCATTTATTATTTTCAGTTAAAACATATATTATTTTTCATTTATTATTTTCAGTTAAAACTTTTATGTTAGAATTATTCTTAATTTGGATTCACATGATTTAACTATTGATATGGTAAACAAAACTTTTTATGAGAAAGTAAATAAATTTAATAAAAGTAATTTAAATGACTGTGCTAAGTTGTTTCTGAATTATTGCTTTCAAATGTTAAAAATCTATTGATGAAATGATGACAATAGATTAAAAGTTGGTTAAAAATGAATTGAAGTAATTACAATAAAATACCTAAAAAATAGACATCAAAAATCACTTTTGACTTTCTATTTAGATTTAAATGTATTTTGAATAAAATAATTAAAATCTTTCAAAAAGTAATTGCTGAAATACTATATAACATTATGTTTTGAATTGCATTGTATTGTATTCAACTTATGCTCAGATGATGATATATCAAAACAATAATAATGATGATAGATAAAAGAACAGACGTTTAGACATTGAGCAGACAATATATTTAATTAAGTATAATTAAATAATAATTTAATATAATAAATGGACATATTTAATTTAATATAATTTAGCAATATATTTAATTATGTATAATTAAATGAGGATTTAGTATAATAAAATGGCATATTTAATTTAATATAATGATATAATATAACTTACTTAATTTAGAAAAGCCACAGTTTTTAGAAAAATAATTGAAGTTTTGAAGTTTTTAAAAATCATAGTTTAGGAATAAATAGATGTGTTAAATGCAGACAATGCTTGGAAATAGTAACTAGTAGTATAGTAGTAATGGAAATTATATGATAACATAAAAAAATAACGTATTTTACTAGATAAATTGTTCATTAAAATAACTAAATGTACTCTTTTATTAAGAAAACAGAGTTTGAAGGATATCAATGATAAAATTCAGCCGTTTTAGACATAGCACATCAAATTCGGTACTATTCTTTATAAAGAAATGTCTATTGATTAATTAAACCCCTCTTTGTCTATAAAAATTCGATAATATTTCGAAATTGATTATTCCTTTGAAAAAGTGCTCTTTAAGCAGAGTTTGGAAGATATCAATGGTAAAATTCAGTCGTTTTAGGCATAGCACATCAAAATTGGGTGGTATTCTTTATTAAGAAATATCTGTTGTTTAGTAACTCGAACTGTAATTCTGTCTCTAAAAGTACGATAATATTTCGAAATTGATTATTCTTTTGAAAGAGTACTCCTTTATTACAAAAACAGAGTTCGAAGGATATCATTGGTAAAAATCAGTCGTTTTAAACATAGCACATCAAATTCGGTGGTATTCTTTATAAAGAAATGTCTATTGATTAATAAAATCCCTCTCTGTCTCTAAAAAGTACGATAATATTTCGAAATTGATTATTCATTTGAAAGAGTACTATTTTATTAAGAAAACAAAGTTTGATGGATATCATTGGTAAAAGTCAGCCGTTTTTGACAGTGCACATCAAATTCGGTGGTATTCTTTACAAAGAAATATCTGTTGTTTAGTAACTCTAACTCTGTCTCTAAAAAGAACGATAATATTTCGAAATTGATTATTCGTTTGAAAGAGTACTCTTTTATTAAGGAAACAAAAAGTTTGAAGGATATCGTTGGTAAAATTCAGTCGTTTTAGACATAGCATATTAAATTCGGTGGTATTCTTTATAAAGAAATGTTTGTTGTTTAAGACCCTTCTCTGTCTCTAAGAAGTACGATAATATTTCGAAATTCATTATTCCTTTGAAAGATAGAAACATTTCGCGAAAGATAAAAATGATTATACGTTTTATTTTTATTTTGGTGCAATTTTGAAACATTCGGTAATAAAAATACTTTACCGAAAAAAACAATCATACCACGTATGCGTTTTCATTTTTATATGTTATTAGGATTGATGTAATTGCTCAGTTCTCAGAAATCATGAATCTCAGAAATTATTTTTTTACTTTGAAATATAGTGTAATTCTGTGAAATTTGGAAAAGAAAACTTCTTATTAGTGGCTTTCAGATGAAAATTTTTGTAATAACTCTAAATTATACTGAATTTGTTTTTTGGGAGAATTTCAGTGAGGCACACTGAGTTGCTTTTTCACTTTTCATAAAATGTAGTTCAAAAGAAAGTTATCAGGTTGCTTATCAATAAATATAACAAAAGAAATGATAGCGAAATTTTACTAATGTCGCAAACATAAACACTGTCATTAAATTTAGCTTTCTGGAAGACTGAAAATTTTTCTTTCATTGATATGGATATTTTAGTGAATGAATTTAGTATTTCTGTGAAAAAGATTTTTCTATACAGAAATTTTTATGCAATTCTCTAATAAAAATATAATATATTAATTTTTTCAATTTCTTTAAATAAACTTCGCTGAACATTCTAATTATTTCCTTGTAAATATTTAATTAATTTCTCAAACAGAATCTTTCATGGTTACAGATATTTCACTTTTATTTTCTTATTTTAATTCTTTTATAAAGAATTATACGATAATGTAATTTAACTCTAAATTACAAAAAATGAGTCAAAAAAAATGTCAACGTTTAAGAAATAATATATATTAGAGTTTAAATATTTCTCTTTTTATATTAATTAAATTAAAATACTCATCAATATAACTATAGACAAGTTTCTAATTTAGGACAAGTTTTAAATTACAATTCTGGTATACTATGCATGAAAAAATTTAAATGGTTCTAATAAATTTAATTTAAACTTAACTAATTAATTTGAAAAATTATTTAGTTAAGCATTTATTAGTTTTATTCTTTAGTTTACTTAGTTGAAACATTCTTTTTTATTATAATATTATTTAAAAATATTTTAGCTTAATTAAAATTTTTCCAGCAATATTTTTAACACAAAAACTAGTTTGTTTCCAAATTTCATCTAAATTTTCATTATGTTTCCTTTATTAAAAGAGAAAATAACATATAAATGTGAGCGCAATAAATTGAGATACAATATCAAGCTAAAAAAAATAAATATAAAATATATTAAGTTAATTCAAATTTTTGAACTTAATTTATTAATTAACTTCAAAATTAATGAAATTGTTAAGTAAGTAAAAGTATCAAGTTAATAATATGTGGTTTAGGGTGAATGGTATTAATTGATACTTTATGAACATTAATTATTATTTTTTGACAATTTTTTCATTTAAAATGAAAACAAATGGTCATATTTCTGGACGAAAGTATGAAATGATACTATTAAAGTACTTTTTTTAAAATTTGATTAACAATAGTAATTGCAAATTTTAACTTGTCATAATAAAATCAACCAATAATATTATTCATTAATTTAATGATTAACAAATTAATATTATTCATTAATTAACATCTGCATAAACTTCTTCAAAATAAACTGTACACAAAGCAAATTATTTAACACCCTGATTTCGGGAGTCATTATTAATAGTAGTTTTGTAGCAACATAAAAATTATTGATAAAATTGTTTGATTTAAATTATTGATACTAATTTTGATACTGTTATAGTGTTAAACAAAAAAGGAAAATAAAAGCTATATTTGGTTATAAATAACTTTTGAAATACAGGTTCAGAAATATTTTATACTTACTGAACATAAATGATTTTTAATAAATATTTATCAATTAATAAATATTGTATTAATAAAATGTATTTCTAGTATTTACATATTAAAATTAAATGAGAGAGCACACCTTAATACGTAATTTGAAGTTTTTAGGAAATATTGAATCACAATAAAAAAATCATTAGTTAGCTTCAACGTCGTCTGAACAAATAAGATATAATATTATAGTTTTGAATAATGATCTAAGTTCTTTGCTATTAGAACATCAGTGATGTAGCAGATTCAGCGTTACAAAGGATGCACAATAGGGGCAGCTGCTATACTGCACCCACATACATTGTTCGATAGCATATTTGAATGATCATCCACAAGGAAGACAGCTCATGGGTTACGAACCAAGAACCCTTGGTTCCGAAGTCCAACTTGGTATCTTTAAGGCCACTTCTACCCATAGCATAAAAAGGAATTAATTTGAAATTATATTTAAAAGAAGCGATAAGAACTCAATTTGAAAATATTAGTGATAATTCTGATTAGCAATTTAAATAAACATAGATAATTTGGACTTAATTAATACTTCATTCATGAGCGAATATTGTGACTTTTAATACAAATCAATATTGGGACCTGATAATATTATTGATCTTCTTCAATTTTTATACGATTTTGATAATATTTAAAACCAAAAATTTTTATTTCTCATTATTATTTTAATGTGATTTGATATGTGGGGCTTTTTTTAAAAATATTTTTGCATTTGTTAGTATACTATTGATAAAAAAATATGTGAATTTTACAATGTGAAATAATAAATTAATGAACTAAGAAATAATAGTTGAATAATGAGCGAATAATGTGATTTTTAATATAAATCAATATTGTGATCTCATAGTGTTATGGATCTTCTTAACAATTTTTATATTATTTCGATATTATTTAAATTAGAGAATTTTTTTTATTTCTCATTGCTATTTTAATGTGATCTCTATAATTATTTAGTTTTCTTTTCAATATATTTGCATTTTTAGTATACTATTGACAAAAATCAATAAATCTTACAATGTAAAATAATAAATCAAGTAACTAAGAATAAAATTAGCCATAATATCTTAAAGTCGACAAAATAAAATTATAATAAATATAAATATATATAATATTTCATGGCCGTATCTTCAATATTTCAAACATACTAGTACATGTTTATATTTAAAATTTACCCTTTTAAAGCTACAGTATTCAACAAAAATTTCAGTGTATTTCTCCCTCATTTCACTGCACTGGATAAAAATAAGAAACATATTACACGGCAGAGAATAATAACTTAGTAAGATGCAACCCCCTACCCCACACAATATATAAACTGCTTACTTATTTGAAAAGTTTGATAATAGAATTTATTACAAGTCGCGACCATGTAATTAAAGGTTTTCTGACTACAGAAGAGGACAGGAATTTAAAAATAATAAGTATTAGCCAAACACTTTTACACCGCATTTTCTTTATTAAATAAACAGAACAGAGAATCCCCTACCTCGGGGTTGTAAAAATACTTTTATTTCCTTCAAAGCTCGGAACAAAAATTAGCTAGCCGGCTTATTATTTTTCCTCTTGTTTGCCGTAGGGCTTCGGATACAATTCAAAACTAACTTTCGATGGAAGATGTACAGAAAAAAAATAAAATTCTACAAAAGGTTTTCTTTAAAATAGAATTCCCGTCGTGTGAGAACTAATAATGAGTTAAAATGATGACAGAGATATGTTGGGTCTTACAAAGAACTCAGTTCCCATTGTATTTTTTTTTTTTTTAAAAAAGAAATACCAAAGAAAATTTGCGTCTAGTGCCTTTGAGCGAAAAAAAAAAAAATTGTCCAATTTAAATTTATCCATTTAGTTTAAAATTCTTCTTTTTAACCAGCATTGGTACAATTTTCGAATTGTTGTTTGTATAAATTTTCTATGCACTTTAAAAATAAATTTAATTCTACTTAAAAAAAAACTTCGTTACTTACTTCGTTGAAAAAATATCTACCAGTTTGTATACTTCTATAATTGTATACCAGTTTTTATACCTCTATAATTGTATACGAGTTATACCTCTATAATTGTATGCCAGTTTGTATGCATCTATAATTGTATACCAATTTGTCTACCTTTATTTTTGTATACTTCTATACCTCTGGTAAGTGTTTCTCTATAATAAATTTTATAAATGATATTATTTAAATTATTCTTTAAAATAAATAATATGCGTTACAAATAATAATGTATAAGTAATTCATGCATCGTTGTTCAGATGTTAAAAAATTTATTATGAATATTTTCGTAAATTTAACAATTTTTTCTTAAATGTTTTACTAAGAAAATTTGTAATTGATAATTTCTACGATTCTCTATTACGATTCTATTCTACGATTACAAATTAAAAATTTAATTACTAAGACATGATCTTAATTACTTCATTTAATTTATTTATATGATTCAAAAATTAAAAAAAAAAATTTCATCTCATAAAATCTATGTTATAAAAAAAAAAAATACTTTACCTTTTGATACTTAATTTGATAAACTTTTATTTATTTATGTCTTAATTAATGTAAATTACTACTAGAAAAATTGATTAACAATTATAATATATTCATCAAATGGTGGACTTAAATAATAAACTTATTATACCTTAAAAATTTTCTATAAGAAATCTGATAATAATTTTTTTCTTTATCTATTATTCGAACAAAATTTATCACATCAAACACAAGACTAATAAAAGTTAATTTTCTCATAAGCCAGCTTAGTTAACATCGAATAATTCCTCGATAATATTCCATCTAGAAAAGAAAATTAAAGAAATCTATTAATTTATGCACTTTATTAATAATTTATAAGCGAGAGATATTTTTAATGAAAAGAACACCTTCCGATTTTATATATAGATTAATTAAGAATTTTGTGACAAAAAAAAAAAAAAAAAAAAATAAAGCAATCTTCAAGTATAATTTCTTTATCCCCCCCACCAACGAAAAAAAAGACAGTATTTATCATTTATCTCAAATACTTATCTCAAAAGAAATTCCCCAAATTTTAAAAAAAAAAAAGAATCTTGCTGAAAAACAATTTGCAATGTTGAAGAGACCTGTTCTCAATACATTCATTACATACATACATTGATTTATTTTTTAAGATGGTGCCTGCTTGCTCCATATTCTATTTCTTTCTTCTTTTTTTTTTACCCCGAAAGTTATCCATATTAATGATTCCACGGAAAATACCTCATTACAAACATAATGATTTCGTTTCCTTAGAGAAAAATAATTGCTCTCTAAGATTCAAGATCAAACAAAGCAAGCCGCCGAGTAAACAGTTGGCTTGCACATGACAAAAGCGAATCAAGTCCGTAAGCAATGCAGAATGATTCATTTTGAAATTCATCTAGCACCGATTCTAATTCCTTATTCGATTGCGAGGAAGTTAATCTACGCAGTAATAATCGAGTTTCTTGCGATTCTTTTTTTTTATTTTCGATTCCTTTTTTTCATTTTGCGTCTTTGCGTCGCTGTCTTCTTTAGACAGAAATTTGAAAATTCCACATATGTTTTAAGGATTTCCTCTGAAAATGAATGTTTAAGCGGAAGCTAATATCTGATTTATTTTTTTTTTTAAGTAGAGCTTTATTTTTATCAAAATTATTATTGAATCAAATGGGGTTTCTTTTTTTTTTTTTCAAGAAACATGGTTTTCTTTTCTTTTCTTTTTTTTTTTTTAATTTTCCTCTCAATCAATTTAATAGTTTCTTGCAATTCCTTTTTTTTTTTTTTTCCTACCATTTTACGCAGCTGTCTTCTTTAGACAGAAATTTGAAATTCCACATATGGTTACAAGAAACATGGTTTTTCTTTATAGTTTCTTGCGTGTGTCCTTTTTTTTTTATTTGATTCCTTTTTTTTTTTTTTTCCCCTATTCCTTTTTTTCTCATTTGCGTCGCTGTCTTCTTTAGACAGAAATTTAAAAGTTCGACTTATGTTGTAAGGATTTCCTCTGAAAATGAATCTTTAAGCGGAAGCTAATATCTGATTTATTTTTTTAAGAAGAACTTTATTTTTATAATTTTTTTTAGAAAATATATATCGATCGAATATTTATCGAATATTATAATCGAATGCTTTTTTTAAAGAAATATGGTTTTTCCTTTCTTTCTTTTTTTCATTTTTTAAAAATTTTCATCTCAATCAATTTAACAGTTTCTTGCGATTCCTTTTTTTTTATTTATTTTCCTATTCCTTTTTATTTTCATTTTGCGTCACTACCTTCTTTAGACAAAAATTTGAAAATTCCATATATGTTTTTTTAAGGATTTCCTCTTAAAATGAATCTTTAAACGGAAGCTATTATTTTAGAAATTAATCATTAAATTTGTTTACTAATATGGATTTTATTGAAATTATTATCAAATATATCTCTCCATATATATTTAAAACCGTAAAGCAGAATGCATGATATTTTCTCAAATTATCTTCTAAATATTCCTACAAAACACTAGCATGTACTTTAGACAATCTATAAAACCTATTCAATCATTTATTTGTTTGAGTAGAATCAAAGAAACTATTTTCCATTTCAGGAACGAAAACGAATCGTTGAACGAATAGCGAAGGGATTTATTTACAAATGCATAGCTCACTTTTAGACTAAACTCTCATAAAAATATAGTAAATATTATAGGTTGTTTCGCTCTTTACATTATTTAAAGCTTATTGAAAAGTAAATTCAAACATTCTCTGAATGTCACAATCTATTAAAAGAAAAAGAGGTTTGATACAGACTATATTGTTTGAATAAAACACTTGCTTTACTTATTAGATTTTTTTCTCAGAAAAAAATTTTACTAATTTAATTTCAGTTACAGATTTAAATAAATTAGATATATTAAAAGTAACATATATTTATTAGAAAAATTTTATAGAGATAATATCAAACATTTAAAATGAAATTATTTTATATTTATTTTTAATTTTTCAACACGTGAAACCGATTCGATTTCTACAGTTTTTGGATTTATAATACCGCAATTTAATTTGAATAAGATTAACAATATTTAAGTAAAATAAGGTTAACAATAATTAAGCAAAATAAGGTTAATAATAATTAAGCAAAATAAGGTTAAAAATAAATAAGCAAATATTTATTCCAAAGTTTTTTAACTGTCAAGATATTGTATTGGAGAAATAATTTGACTTTTAACAACTTTGCATTTGTATGTCAGTTTAGTTACAATAATTATTGAACACATTTAATTTTATATTTTAGATTTAAATTTAGAAACTAGCATAACATTTTGTGATTTATATTTTTAAAAAAAATGCATTCTTAATTTTACTACTTTCTCGTAAAAAACTGTAAATATCGATGTTAAAAAGTTGAAATAAATTTTCGTGTTGAACTAAAAATATTTCTTTTTCAAGAAGTGAACTTTCTCGAGGATTTTAATTTTATTATGTATTTTTTTCTTGAACACTTGAAATACAAAAACACCAAGCTATTTGCTTGATAATACATATGATGTTTTGTATAATAATAATAAAATGACTCACTTTTGAAAGAATCATTCACATTAACTGCTGAGAAATCTCACGGGGTTTTTATCCGTCTTCATAATAACTGTATTCAAAATACAGATCTTGGAGTCATTAATGCACGGCGTTTTCAGAAATTAGACTTCAATACGTTTCTTTCCCAGAAATTAGATTTTCTTTACATTTATTTCTATTTCGGATTGCCCATGAAGCAAGGCGATATTTTGATGTTTCTATTTACACCAGAGCTATTGTGGGCAACTGTTTTTCACCTAAAACTCCTACAAATTACTTCTGCACGACTTTAATTCAATATTATAAAAATAGTGACTTTTTTTCTATTTCTTTTAGAATAAGTATTGCTAGTAAAATCATTTTCTTTTTTAAAAACTGTCAGTGTCTCAACAATATGTGGCAAGAATTTCGTTCATATAAATTTAATTTAAAAATCCTCTATATAACTACTATTAACTTATTTAAATACTATATAGCATTTTTGGGCAATAAAATGAATGACTTTTGTTTCTCCATCAATGAATTCTAGTCAGTTCTCCATCAATGAGTTCAATAAGCTTCTTTCCCAGAAATAAGATTTCTTTTAAATTTATTTCTATTTCGGATTGTCCAATAAAACATTGTGAGGTTTTGTTGCTTCTACTTTCACAGAGCTATTCTGGGAAACAGTTTTTCCCCCTAATACTCCTAAAAATTGTTTCTGTACAACTTTATTTCAAAACTAATCTAAGAATAAAGACCTTTTTTTTTTTTTTTTAATTTTCTTGTAAACTATTTCTTTCAGAAGAAATATTGTCAATGAAATCATTTTCTTTTTGGAAAACTATCAGCGTCAAAACAATGTGTGTCAAGAATTTAGTACAAAATAAATTTATTTTAAAATTCCTTTATATAAATACTATAAACGTTTAAATACTATAAAACATTTTTGGACGAAAAAAGGAATTACTTTTGTTTCTCCATCAATGAATTCTAGTAAATTTAATCGAAATATTTACTGCTACAAAAAAGGGTTCAGCATTTGCAGTCTAGAGTTTATTTATCCTATACGTTTTCATCATTTTAGCCTGCATTTTCTTATCTTTTTGTGTTTCATGATAACACAAGTTTGCTCGCTCGCCTAACACGATAAAAGCGTTATCGTAATGAAATAGGAGAAAACCAAAACGAAAGCTTTTCTCCTTTCTTTGCAAGTGGATACGGAGACCGCTGGATTTTTTTTTTTTTTTTTTCACCTCCGCTTTTTGAACAAAACTTCAACCCAGATAAAAATTTTATAATAATAATAATTTCAAAATATTGTTTTTATAAAATACAAAAAATTTTAATAACAAGTTTTATCCATGAAATAAAATTAATTTCATAATTAGCATTATTACCTAGAGCTCTAGATTTAAAAGTGATTTTTAAAAGTCTGTAAATAAGAAGTAACTGATTTGAATGTTTAAAAATAAAATAAAACTACTTAATTTTTCCATTTATCTAACTTTAATCAATCTAAATATATTGAAAAAGAAACCTTTATTGAAATTTAAAATAAGCTTATGAATATGCTTACAAGTTTTGAGATTTTTATTTAGTACCCTTCAATATTTCCAATTAACACTTGCAAATAAGTTCATATTATATAAATCTAAGACTTCTTAACTATTACTTGTAATTATTTTAAAATTATTAAATCATGAATACATTTGATAGAAGATATTAATGATGATATTCATATTTTAAGAGTAATGCTTTTGCATAATACTGAGAAAAAGAAAAAATCATATCGTCTTACGAATTATTCATAATATGCATTTCTAAAGAATTATTTTCCCAAGTACGCCATTTGCATTAATTACATATGCTATATTATGGAATTGAATCGTATATATTTGGCATTTAACATATTGAAGGTTAGAATTTTAATTTTGAACATATATATTGCGTAAATCTAGAATTCTTTAAGCATTCTTTTTTTTTTTTTCACACATGAATAAAGGATGAATATTAATATACATATATTGCTTACGATAATATTTAAGAAAATATTAAAGGTTCATTTGCATATTTTGAAGTCATTGACAGCTATTTCATTGAATTTTACTATTTTCTATGTATCGATAACTATGCAAATACCAATGCCAATAATAATTAAATGACAATATAACGTCCTCAAATTTTTAATTTGTTTGGAGATAAAAGGTAAATATTCAAAATAATGTATTGAACTAATTTATGAAAATAAAAAATTTCTTTAAATCAAATTTAATTCTTTTGTTCATAAGAAGGTCATAAAATAATCGTAAAAAAAAGTTTTTTGTTATTATAAGAAGGTCATAAAGCAATTGTAAAAAATAGAGCTTGATATTATAAGAAGGTCATAAAGCAATTGTGAAAAAAGAGTTTGATATTATAAGAAGGCCATAAAGTAATTGTAAGAAATAGAGTTTGATATTCATTAAAAAATTTTAAATCACACACAAAAAAATCTTCAGCTGAATTAATTTGTTGAAAGATGTCATTGATTTTATATAGAAAAAAATTCATTTTCTAAGCAATTAAAAAATTGGACTTACATAAATCCAATAACATAATTTAAATTAGTAAAAATAGGGATAGCAATAGTTAAAGAACTCTAATACACAAATAAAATTAATACAAATGCATTTCTGTAAGCAGAAAATTTCTGCTCATGTGTGATTACTGACATATCACGAATCACTTAAAAGCTTATGTATCTTTCTTCTTTAAAATTTTATATTAATTAATTAAATTCAAAAATTATGCTTGTCGAAGTTTAATAGCGCTATAAAAATACAAAACAACATTTAGTTAATTAATGAAGATAATAAGTTTAATGGTATACATTTAAGTCTAACATATCAGATATTTTTATAATACATTTATAATAATTATACTAGTAGAAAATATTTGCATGCTAATAAAATACTGTAATATATGCGTATTTTTAGAAATATTTTTCTCTTAATAAGCATATTTTTAAAAATTTCTTATTTAAAAGATTTCTGTTGTAAACAGGAAAATAATAGTGTCAAAATGAAACAGTTTGTTTTCACCAAGTAATATCTGAATTTTAATGTTTGATTAAATATGTTTATCTTGAGACTAATTCAATTAAATAATTTCTATAGGTTATGGTTAATTGCAGAAAAAGCATAGTATTCATCAAAAATACTTAATGGATGCATCTAATAATTGTTAACGCGACAAAAATTAACTCAACTGCAATTTAATATTATTTTCATATATGTGCTTCGTTTAATATATGTATACGGATCTCATGCTGTTTTTTTTTTTAAATTGAAAACAATTTTAATAGCTAATGCACACTAAATAATGTCAAAACTATTTGTATTTAATTTCTTTCTAACATAATCTTTACCATACTAAATATCAAAACAGTTTCTCAACATAACATCCATTTGATTACATTTGAAAATACAAACAAAACAGGAAAATAAACACTCATTTATATCTCTTTCAATATTGACGAAGTTATTAATTTACCGTCTAAATTTGGGCATAAATTTCAAGCAGAGATATCCTGTTGAATTTTGATAAAATAAATACACAAAGTATTTACTTACGTAACATTTTTTCTGCACCATAAAAACGATCTAGTTATTACTAAAATGTAACACACCTTACTCGCAAAAATAATTTTGCAAAAGAAAATCCAAAATGTGCAGTACTCACTTCCACCAAAAAAAAAAAAAAAAAAAACTTCTCTTCTGTCTGAAATCGACCTACAATACACAGAAAACAAAAGTCCTTTATGTTTTCGGCATGAAATATACCCATTCATGATATACTGTTTCGAAATCCGAAATACTACTTTAGTTTAAACTTCTGCTGCGCTGAAGTAGTTCGATATTATAATTGCAGTGTATTATTCTGCGCATAAAGCGTTCTCTTTTTATACTAACGGAAAAGAAACAATACAATCTAAGATTAAAAATAATAACTTATCAAAATTGATAAAAATGCTCCAGGCAATGAGGAATTGTGAAATGCTACTTTTAACTCGCTTTTAAGTAATGCAGCGTTTTTTTATTTGCAAATAAATTTTGCTTGGTGGGTTTTTTTTCTCCCAAAAAAATGTAATAAATAAATTTAATTTCTTTCAATTCAATTTAAATAAAAAATTTAAAAATTTAAATGCGGTTTACATGTTTAATTATTTTAAACATGTCAAATTACTTAAAATATATATCATATTAATATTGATACCTTAAAAACGATGGTATTAATTTTAAGGTATCCAATTACATTTCAACAAACTCGAGGAGATTATGTTTTAATATACTCTAAAATTACTCAAAAAAAGTGTAGAACATATTTAAAAGAAGTCCTTTTACGTTACTGTATAATAATAAAGTAATGAATTTTTAAAGCAAAGTTAATAATTATGCTTATATAAATTAAATAGTTACGATTTAATAAAAAGGTTTAAACGTCAGTAACAATGTTGATTATTAATAAAAATTTAAGAAATAATCACTCCTTAAGAAAATAAATAATAATTGAGTTGTTGATTGATAATTGTGTAAAAGTTAATATCACATCTTATTAAGATTCATTAACTTAAGTAATCTTGGGTTAACTACGATTGCAACTTTTCTATCTATCTCAAAAATTGTGAAAATCTTTTAAAATAACCAATCGATATCGAAAAGTGCGATCTAATAACTTATTAATCTTCTGCTCTGATATTGAAGTCGATAAATAAGAACATAATTTCTTCCTTTTCTTCGAGATTCGAAAAGATGCCTTTAATTCTAATATTCCAAAAGAGTACACGATCTTTTAATTCATTTCCTTTCGCAATTGAGTTTCTTTTTCAGATGTTTAAATAATAGAATTCGTATAAATATTACAACTGATAATTTTTTTGCATAATCAATTATTCATTAATTTTTTCACTTTACGCTAAATATATAATACATTGAAAAATGAATTCAGAATTTAAAAACAGAAACACCATGTTTCCATTATGGGTGATTTTACAAGTAATATTTCTTAATGCGGTTACAATACTCAAAAATGCTTATAACACTATAAATAAAATATGTATTGAGATCAGTAAGCAAAGTAACTTATTCAGAGTAAATATTTTATAGGGAATTATATAAATAAAAAAAGATTATTCTTTTTTCTTCTTTTATTGTTTGCCTTATCAAATAAATATCAATATAAATTTTTCAAGGTTAAAACAGTAAAATGAAAACAAAACAGCTTTAATTTTCAGTTGTAAATCGTTATAATTAGCTATTCCTAAAATTATGTGAAAGACGCATTTTATGGTATTTTAGACCTTTTATTTTAACAAAATTTAGTATTAAATGTATATAGCTTTTTTTTTGCTATATATCGAATAAAAGAATAAAAAACAATAAAGCATCATTTTTTTATCAATGTTAACTACTATAATAATGATACTGCATATCTGTAATGTACTTTTTATGCATTTAAAAGATATCTTAAAGATATTTTTACAACAAAAAAGTATTTTCCGCTACAGATTCATTGTTTCAAAAATATACTAAATATTAGAAAGTTATTGTCACTTAAACTCAGTTAACTACTATTATTAATTCAGTACTATTATCAGTAAGTCAGTTAAACCAACAACTAAATCTTTATATCTTGATCAATTTAAATCCACAGTTTAATGATATGTCATTTAAAGCTGTGTGAATATTTCCTCTGAATCAATTTTAAGGAGTTTGCCAGTAATTAACAAATCATTAAATAACTTAGTATAATTACAACTTATTATTTAACATTCATTAGAAGATAATGCTAAGAAAGCCACAAACTATCTTTAAACTAAGTTTTTTTTTTCCAACAAAACGATTTAAAAAGGAAAAGGGAAAATTGATTTGTCACAACCAAAAGTATTTAACTTATGAGTGAAGGGTTTAATAAATAAAATATTTAATATTTATTAAAATATTTATTATCTAGAATAATATTATTTAATAAAATTTCCAATATTTTTATGAAATTCAATCTTTTTAATAACATTAGAATTATAAAAGTAAATACCGAACTATGTTAAATAGAATTTTATTATGTATAAGATTATTTAAAAAAAAATATAGATTAAATAATTTTCTGGAATTCTGAGGACAAATATAATCTAGTTATCGATGGAAAAATTTGATAAGTTGAATGCGCTATAAAAACAATGTCTAAAATTTTTTTCATTTAATAAATAAAAACTTATAGGAAAATTTTTTCTGTTTAGTTCTTAATAATTTCGAATGAATTTAAAAACAAGCTATTGTAATTTTCCATTATGCATTTAGTTAATAATATTAATTAAAGCTATGCATTTGTTAATAATATTAATTAAAGCTATGCATAGCTACGCATTTAATAATATTAATTAAAATTATATTAATAAGAAATATTTTATTAAAATTTAATCAGATAATTCATAGACCTTACTGAGATAAATAAGGGGTCATTTGAAAAAATTGCCAGATTATTAACATCATAAATAATATTAAAAAGTGAAAGTTCAACGCCCATAATTCTTTTATTTTACTTTGAATTCTTACATGGATAAATTTATATAAAACCATACGCATCTAAACTTTTGACTAGAATAGGAGACTAGATATTTTTGTATTCCTGTTTTGATATTTGCTCTTATGTATTCAAAAATCTTACATTTGAAAGAAAGAAGAAAAGAAAGAAGAAAATATTTGAAAAAAAAATATTTTTGTCAGAAAATATTTGAAAGAAAAAGGGAGTGTACGTGCGCTATAGTTTAAGTTAAATATTTAGTGCCTATACATCATTTAAATAAAACTTCTACTTTAAGAGACGCTTTATACTGCGAAATTATAATTTTATTTTTTCAAAAAATAAAAAAAAAAAATTACTTTGTTTCATAAAGACACTGATTTGTTTGGTATTATTTTTTGTTAAACAAAATCTAAAAATAAAAGTGAGTTAGTTTTTGAATGTAAATAAACTAATTTGCAAACTATTATTTATTTTTTATTTGTATAGTTATTATTATTTTTACATTACTCATAAAAAAAAAAAACTTGACTTTACAAATATGCGTAGTACGGTTACATTTACAAATATGCGTAGTACAGTTTATTAAATACTTATCGACCTGAATTTATACCTAAATAATACCAAGTTTAAAAGTTAATTATTAAAACAAACATTTATTTTTTTACCATTTGTGAAGTGATGTACATTAATTACTTATATAATTAAATAGTCTAACTTTATTATAAAAAAGGCAATATTTAATATTTTGAAATTAAATTCTAAAAAAAAGAAATATGTATGTAACGCTAAAAAATTATTATATCATATTTCAGAAACAATTATTTTTAAAGAAACATTAAATAAAACCATACTCGATAATAATTCAAAACTATGGGTTAAATAAAAACTTAACATTCATAAATACTTTATTTTTATACTTATTAATTTTAGGAAGACCAGGAAAACTAAATTATTTAAACTTTTATGGAAACTATTTATTTATGGAATGGGAAATTAATCCTCAAGTTTTTATACTCCATTTAATTTAATTACTTTAATTTACATACTTTTTATTACGATTGTTAAAAATCGAACGTCAAAACGAGAAATCATGTTTCTAATTACCTGAAAATTTTTACCGTACTTTAATAACTCTCTGCCAAAAACATACTAGCATTAACAAACAGATATTTACAATAAAAATAATAAAACTTTATAATAATTATACAATCCTTGATTGCACATTTTGCATCTTAAGTTAAAAACTGAAAACATGACCTATATCAGATCTCAAACGTACGTATATGTGTATAGTAAAACCTATGCTAAAATGCATTAATGAGAAATATTCTCAAAATACATTCAATCTCTTTTATTTAAAATACATTTTAGTAATAAAAGTTTTTGAACTACTTCTCTCAAGTTTCTGATATTTTGTTTAATATTCTAATGAACTTCTATGAACAATTCTATGAACCAAAAATCAAAAAAAGTTTTTTCAAACTGAATCGAGAAATTAAAACATTATTTAACTACAAAAATCGATTGTTTTGTGGTATAAATAATAAATTCGTATCTAAACTAGTATATTTATATACTACAAAAACATTTAGCATTTAGCATAAGTTCAATAAAAACATAATCACAAAATAATCAAATTTTACACCATTTATCTATGTGCATGCATTCCTTACACTGCAAATCCACAACCATTAAGAAAGAATAACAAGGTATTTAATAAATTCTAACGAAAGTAAGTAACATTCTCAAAATGATGAATATTTCATCACATTTAGCAAATCTCTCGTCATGCATCATTCTCATCACTTACCGGCGAATTTCTATTCACTTGCCGCGAGGGAAGCACAAATGATGGGAAAAGGAAATTCAAAGCGCGGTGAAATTTTTTTATCTCAATCATTAACAAGCGCTGAAAGGTTTAAAACTCGTTAACAAATAATAAGTTTTCAATAGCTCGTGTTTTTAATGTTTATTTAATGTTCTGCTTGTTAAAAGATTGCTTGGAAGTTTTTGAAATGTTTTTATTATTTTAATCATTCTTCAATATGTATAAAATAAAATTACTAAGTACTTTTTATTGCATTAAGTACTACAATAGAGAATATAATAACTTCATTTTATAAAATTTAAAATCTACTATAATAATATTTTTTTATTGAGTTAATGGAATTAAATTAAATAATAATTTTTAACTGACTTTACTATAGCTATTTTCATATCTTTTTGGCGTTATTAAAAATAAATCCCGTTTTTTTTTTTTCACCTTATAAAAATAAAAAATTATTTTTATAAAAATTTTTTGTTTGGACAAAACGAAAAGTGTCTTCGTAACTGTCAGGAGTTAAATATTAAACTCAGTATTGCACTCTGTAATCTCGCTTGATCAATACTACTGTTGACCTTGAAAACTTTCATGATATCCCTCCAGTATTTGCACTTATAGCATGATTGAAATGCAAGTTTAATTTAATCCCTATTTTTAGCATTTTAATGTAACACGTATCGAAATGCTTTAATTACATTAAGACATTTAGGCGAATAAATACTTAAATGAGAAAAACTGATACTTAATTGAAAGAATTTAAAATTTAAGATTCGAGGAAGTTAAAATCTAATTAAAATCTAAGAAATCTAATCTAAGTAATTAAAATAATAATTCATTTTAATTTTTTACGAGATTACATTCAGAATTTTTAATTATTTACGTTTTAAACACTAAATAACAGTCGCAATTAAAATGTATGTACTTTCATAATATTAATTAAGTCTAAAAACAATTCAAGCCATTACACAAATGTAATTATTTTTTTTGAAACTTAGAATCTTAAATATTTCGGCATATTTTTAAAATAAATGTAGTTATGATTTCAACAATAATTCTTTCAAAATTGAAATAGTTAGGATAAATACTTATTATTGAATACTCGCAGATGTATGTTAAAAAAGTACACATATATTTTGAGCGCATTTCATAATTAATATTTTGCTTTAAATTTTAAGAAAGAAAATAATTTTATCAAATTTCTTAAGAATAAAGCTTTTTATTGTAAAAACCAATAATTTGAAGAAATACATTTTAACGGAAAAGTTCTATTCCAATACTCCTTTATTATTTTATTGTTATGAATGGCTCTAAAACTAAATTAAATCTAATTTTCTAATTCTAATTTAAAATTATATTCCATTCAAACCAAACTATCAACTATCTTCGACTTGTATTGAAGTTATGTATTTTATATGTTATTTTATTATCTAATATTTAATTAAAGTCAAGAAAAAGTAATTCAATTTATAGAGTATTCAGGATTTATATTCAATAGATTATTCAGGATTCCCAAAAAATACAGTTTGATACTCAACTTTTTAATGGTAAATATCTATTGTGTTTACGTGACAATTTAAAATGCGTCTTGTATCTTGCGGCACATGAAATATTACTTTAAAAGTTGGCAGGACTTCGTAAATTCCTTTGTGTTTATGTTACAATTTATTTATTCATTTTTTTACTCAAGCTATACTTTACTATTTTATTTTAAATACTATGGGAATCGATAAAATAAACTTATTTCATAAAAAGAGAAACAAAGAAAAAGAAAATGCGACTTTTCCTGGATATAGAATATTTGTTCCTCCTTATAAAATAGTGTTTGCAACGGTTTTGAAGTTTAAAATGATATCAGCACCAAAGACAAATTTGAGGGGCGTCATGGCAAGATGCAAACGCTATTCATTATGTTAGTATTATAACATGTACAAATAGATACATGTACTTATCTTTGTTGATGTTTACATATTTTTGATGTTAGAAATGTTTGAAAATGAACTGCTGATTATATGCTTTTTGTATTTCTCAGTATATTAGTAATAATTATTATTTAAATAGCAAAAGAATAGTGATTTAAATAGCAATTTAAGCAGCAATGCACGGAGATTAAAGTAGTATAGTAGTTTACGAAGTTTTTGAAGTTTAAAATGATATCAGCATCAAACACAAATTTGATGTGCGTTACAGCGGGATACAAAAGCAATTCATTATGTTAGCATTAGAACATGATCAAATAGATACATGAAGTTATCTTTTTGTTGACGTTTACATATTCTTGATTTTAGAAAATGTTTCAAAATTAACTGCTGATTATATGCCTTTTGTATTTCTCAGTATATTAGTAATAATTATTATTTAAATAGCAAAGATTAGTTGTTTAAATAGCAATTTAAGCAGCAATGCACGAAGATTAGATCAGTAGAGTAGTTTACAAAGTTTTTGAAGTTTAGAACGATATCAGCACCAAGCACAAATTTGATGTGCGTTATAGCGGAATGCAAAAGCAATTCTTTATGTTAGTATCATAACATGAGCAAATAGATGCATGAACTTATCTTTGTTGATGTTTGCATATTTTTGATTTTAGAAATGTTTGAAAAGGAATGACTGATTATATGCCTTTTGTATTTCTCAATGTATTAATGATAATTATTATTTAAATAGCAAAGATTAGTTATTTAGATAGCAAATACTTGCAGAATAAAAAAACGAATTTAGAAAATAATTTATACATATTTTCTTTGATATACTACAAAATTTGTATTATTTACTGACAAAAATGGTTAATTAAATAAACAACGCTCAAGCATTTTTAAATTAATAATTTTAAATAGATAAAATTTCATTTGAATAAGTATTATTAGTTTGAATTAAAGAAAATGGAACTTCTGTTTGATACATACGTGTATTAGTGCTTATTTAAGAATTATTATACTTTTAAGAACTTACATATAAATATATATCTACCATTTAATATATGATATTGAATAATTTGATAAATATTGATTATTCTGAAATTAGTTTTTAACATTTTTTAACAAAACACTTAACTATAAAAACATTTGTATATGTAAGTTTAAGCGAATTTTTCATTTTTTATGTATAATTTTAGCAGTTTTAAAAAGTGTTTTACAATACTTTCATTTTTTACGTTTCAGTAAATTTAAATAAAGCAATCTTATTGCATGAATTTAGCTTTTAAATGCTACATTTAACAGCAGTTAAATATGTCTAATCAAAAGACAAAAATTGTTAGTGTAAAGCAAATTAATATTTATAAAACTTTTATTTACATAGTTCTAAGCTAAAACCTCACTTTACAAGCAGCTTCTCCACGTCAGCTTATATATACAAACATAAATATTGAATACAGTTCCTAACTAATGAATGAAATATCACTGTTAATTACCTACATGCCCGAGGTCGTCGACTGGTGGACAGAATAGAGTGAAGAGTGGTAATACGAAGAGGCATCATTGGGCAAGGAATGCTGTCCTCCTGGGCCGACGGGGGACAGTGGGGCATATGCCCCGTACTGAACCATGTCGTAAAGTTTCATGTCCGCTTTGTTCTCACTGGCAATGATGTTGTTTATGGAGAAAGGATGATTTGAAGGATTGAAGTGGGGGTCCGTTTTGAGTTGTCCTGCGGCCAGCATTCCTGAATGAAGAACAGCGGCCTCGGTGAGATTTCGGGGGTGTAGGGCGGCCAGTTGATGCTCCAAGGCGGCATGGTGCATGCCTTGACCATTAATTGGGGGGCTGCAACAAGATGGGTCTTCCGCTTTGCAGGCTTCGACCAGGTGAGAATGGGCAGACATTTGGTGGCCACCATAGCCCTGGGGGTTCATGGTATGGGGGCTACTGTTCGGAGTGCCACGCTGAATATGAGGGTGTTGCTGTAAGTGATGGGGTGGCGGAGGCTGTTGCTGGTGGGGATGGGGTGACATTCGACTGTCACTGCCCCCTTTGACACCTGGGGATGGGCTGCTGTTGCTGCTATGCGAGCTCTTGGCGGCCTGTCGGACGGCTTCTTTCTTCTCACACTTGAACCTTTTTTGCCTGCGGAGGTAGCACCCATTCTCGAACATGTTGCCGGAGTCCGGGTGGAGAGTCCAGAAGCTACCTTTTCCAGGCTTGTCTGGAGTCCGAGGGACTTTCACGAAACAGTCATTGAAGCTGAGACTGTGGCGTATGGAATTCTGCCATCGCTGTTGGTTTTGCCTGTAGTAAGGGAAGAGGTCCATGATGAACTGGTAGATCTCGCTCAGAGTCAGCATCTTGCTAGGGCTGTTTTGGATTGCCATGGTGATCAAGGAAATATAGGAATAGGGGGGTTTCGCATGGGAGTAGCTCCTTCGGTATGTTTTGTCGGCTCTGGCTCTCTGGAGAGCAGCTGTGGCAGCACTGGCGGAACCACCATCCACAGCACCACCATGACCACCAAAGTCACGACCCGCTGCAGCGACCAAGGGGGCATTCATACTGCCCAGTCCAGTCATGGAACCCATGCACGCTGGTGAGGCCATGCCGTTCATACTTTGGTTCAAGGAGTTCATACCGCCTAGAGGGGTCATAGCCGTCATCGTAGGAGACATACAAGTTCCTGCCGTGCCACCCATACCCATTCCAGCCGTCGGGCCCATGCCGCCCATGGCTGACGCAGACATCATGTTCGTGCCGAAACTTTGTGGTGAATAGTTCATACCCGCCATACTCATGGACGAAGCGGTAGCACTGTTCATACTATAGCTATTGCTCATGGCACTCATGGGCTGCATTGAGCCCATGCTGCAGCTCGAGTCCGGATAACCTTTGTGGCTCAGCATCATCGTGAAATCAGTTCAAAATCACAACACAACGAAGGAAAAAATGAACGAAAAAAAATTCGACGCTACGTTACAAAACGCACGGCATCGGGCTTTGGAAAACAACACTTAATTCAATCAGTAATCGTGGATCCGACCGGTGACCTCTCCGGTCCTAGGTCGAGACCACATGCGCTTGGCCGTGTAAACACTCGAGCGACAAACGGAGTGACTTTTCCAATCCTGGGCACTCGTGGAAGCGCTCCGGCTAAACTCCGTCCGTGGAGTGTCAGCCTTAGGTAAATATGGAAAAGGCACACAAAACCAAGTTCTCACCGCTCCGGCATAGAACTACGCCCCTCTGCATGCAAATCCTCCTCCGGATCTGCCCTGCCGATCACTAACGACATCCACAATCCCGCCCAGCGAGCGTGACGTAAGCGTCACCCGGCCAATCACCGCCCGCCTACGGTCCCGCCTGTATCACGTCCGGGGCGGAGTTAAAAGATCTACTTTTCCATCTGAATCTCCTCGAACGGCTCAATGCTCTTTCCTTCGTTCACTTGCCTTCTAAGAGCCCGATTAGGCGTTCACCTAATTATCAGCTTGTTAGGCGAAGTCGGAAGTCAACACAACACACGGACAATAGAAATACGCGCCAGTTCCAAAAACTTCCCCATCAACAAATGCTACTCGCGCTTTTTTTTTGGTTTCACTGATTTTTTTTTTTTTTTTTTTTTTTTTTTTTTTCAACTGACAAAAAGGAAATTAAACTAAAAGTTGAGTGGATTTTATTTTATTTTATTATTTTTTTTTGTTTCGTTCTCTTGTTTGTTTTCAATAAAAAGACGAAATTGTTTGATTTTTTTTTTATCCCCCCCCTTCCGATGTGGGGACGGGATTATTTATACTTTTATATCGATATTTATTCGTACGGTGTGAGGGAGATAAAATGATCATTTTTTAATGGGCGACTTGTTTGTGTTTATTGTAAATAAAACGACACACTTTTAAATAACGGGAGATTATTTATTTGAAAAGGGATTTTTATTTATTTATTATTTTAATCATTTTTATACTTAATTCAAAATATGCTTCATAGCTTTTTCTCTCTAAAGATAGGCTTTAAGAGATTTCATTGATACTAATATGTTTTATATAACGTGTTTTTGTGGTATATAAAAATACATTTAAAAACTGGTGTAAAGAACCAAATTAATACATCGAGATGCAATTTAGTAATTCTACTATTTAAAATAAATAAATTAGTCTGTGATTTGAAGTAATTCTCCTTTTTTAAATCGAAATTAATATATATTTATTTTTTATTTTATTTCATTTTTGTTTTTAAATTACATTTTGAAATGTATTATACAGCTGCATTTATATGTGTAACGAAAGAGATAAAATGCAGCATTATTTAATATGTGACCGAACTGTAATTAGCAGAAATATTAAAATAACGGGATTTAAAAAAACTTTGAAAATAATAGTATTTTTAATATTTGGTTTTTATTAAAAGAGATGTTTAGATGAAATAAAACAGATGAACTTTTTGAGAATATTTTATTTTATGAATAATTCAACTGGTTCTAAAAAGACATTTTTTTGAAAAAAAAATATTCCTTTCTTTATTAATTCTCTCTCCAAAATTTCACTTTTAATTCATAGGTAACTTGTTAATATGCACTTCATTCTTATGGTTTTAAGCGTTGTCTAAATGAAATAATGATACAATATATGGGGTTACATACTGAAATTTGAGTAAAGGTCCTTATTATTATTATAAAAGAATAAATAAATGGAAAAGGAAATAAATGTCTATAGTTTAAATTTTTTAATAAAAATTAATATCCTTCCTTTAATAACTTTTTAAAAAAAAAGGTATCTAAGATATGAAATACTATGTTCCTTAGTAGATAAGGAGTTTATTTTTTTAAAATTATTGTTAGAAAATTAATATACTATAAATTAATACTAAACAAACACAATGTAAAACATTAATAGCCATTTATATTTAAAAATTCTATTCATTTAAAACAACAAAAATTATCAGACTTTGCCTAAAACACTTATTAAATTTGAAGAGGGCAACAAACCTAAACCTTTTCATATACAAGATCATTTTTTTAAATATATATTCCTAATTTAATTATTCGTAATATCAATTTAATAAAAACAAAATCAACTTTATAAAGTGAAATAATAGAAAAAGTTCCGAGTTGATAATATTTTCAATTATATAACATCGAAACTATTATTTTTTTTTAATATTGCCGGACTAACTATTCAGTAAACCAGGCATATTAATATGATCTTGTACATTAATTTGAAAGATTAAAATTTTGAAGAGGGCAAGAAACTTAAATCTTTTTTCATATGCAAGATAAAAGTTTTTTTATTAATTTAATTATTAATATTATCAACATAATAAAAACAAAACCAACTCCATTAAACGAAATAATGGAAAACCTCTGAGTTGATAATATTTTCAATTATATAATTTTGAAACTATTATTATTATTTTTTTAATATTGCTGAACTAACTATTCAGTAAATCAGGCATATTAAAATGATCTTATACATTAATTTGAAAGAAAAACAAAAAAACTTATCAAAAATAATTTTGAGAGATTTGCTTTTCTAATATTTTTAGTAAGAATAATATATATTAGAGCCGATATTTAGAAAATATTGCTATATGTAAGCCTATATTTAGGTCCTAAATATTTTTTAATAATAATAAATATTTAGGGCCAATTAATTTTTGCTTACTCTTTAGCATAAAAATCGCCATGGAAAATAAATTAGCAAATGTTTTATTCATAATTTCTTCTTGAAAGAGATACAAATTAATGCTACTTGTTGTTTTTCTAATGCAGCTGGCAATAAAGAGACAGTTAATCTTTATGTCATAAGCAAGGGTTGCACCGCTGTTAATCATTTAGCACTACCCAGGGGGCACTTGTAGCTTGAAGATATGCTGTGGACACAAGTAACACTACCCCCACAACGCTCTAAGATCATATTAGACTACGACTACTACTACTACACCACATCACTGTGCCTAGAACTGAGTTGCCCCTTCACAGTTTGGGAATGATGTGGGTGAGAAAAAGTCTGATTGGGCTCTATGACGCTCTACGGTCGTATGACGACAGGGACCTACAAACATCCATGGCACTATTCGAACGCGAAAACCGAGCGGGACAATCAGGCCCCGATCCAGGGAACCGAACTACAAACATCCATGGCACCACCGGGACTCGAACTCGAAACCTGAGTCACCCTTTAATGTTAATTGTGATTACCTTAATTCTAAATTTCTACTAATTTTCATGGTTGAAGTTATTTTTCTAACCAAAGCATAAAAGTAGCAAATATCTGAATGGAAATTAACTAAATAAATTTAATAACATTCCATTCACAAGATCTGAATTATTAATTTGCTACGAATTTACTGAATAAACATGAAGAATATCACCTTTAATAGATCCAAATCATTTTATTCACTATTTCTTTTAAGTAGATACGAATTGCCTCCCATCATTTTTTCCTCCCTATTCTATGCGATAATTTCCACCACAATGAATGTCAATACAGCACGAACAACAACGAACCATTATTATTATTTACTTTTTACTTTTTTTTTTTTTTTTACTTTCCATCGTGGCCGTGATCCCTATTTTTACATTCAATTTCAAGAATGACGTAAAACAACTCTGGGATGATCTAATAAGTGACTTACGCGAAACACATCAAGAAACAACAAATAAAAAAAAAAAAGCTAAAAAAAAAGAACAACGAAACTAAAGAAAAACGAAAAAAAATTCCATTAATCCCAGTTGAACGAAAGAATCAACGAAGTGGAAAAAATCACCGAGTGTGGTACGAAAAGAAAAGTTTTCCCCCAGCCTGAAAAGAAGAGAAAGTATCTGTTTGAGATTCGGATTCTGCTACTAGGCCTGAGATTCCCTCGCGTGATGCGCTGTTTTAAAAGAGTCCCCGCTGTGGCTTCATCTCGGACTGTTGTCCAATGAGCCCGGCAAAGAGTGAAGGTCATCGTGTGGTTGCAGCTATCCACCGGTTTTACTAACTTCTGACCTATCACTGCTTTGATCAAATGTCAGTATCTAAGTGAGCCATTTCTGCATCAGCGCAGGGTGCAGGAGTTTCGCAACTCATGACGCTAAGGTGGATTCTTAGCACCCTAAGGGGCTGTACACCAATTGCACTTTTAAAACTGTTGCATTAATAAATGGAAATTAATCAAATTTATTTTAAAAAAATATTTGTGATTTAATTCTATGTTGTTGTTCTACTGCACTTAGCAATAAGGAGAGAGTTAATCTTTATGCCATTAGCAAAGCTCTACGATCATATTAGATCGATACCTACGGTTTAAAGTGGATTCGAACCACTACAAACCTCCATGCCATTGTTGGGACTCGGACCCATGGTACCGAGGGCCTGAGCTATAGCTATTCGACCATCAGGCCTTTGATTTAATACTATAAAATAAAATAAAACCAGAATGAGTATAATTTTCTTGCTTCAGGCTATCCACCAGTTTTACTAACATCAGACCTATCACTGCTTTGAGCGAATGTCAGTATCTAAGTGAGCTATTTCTGCCTCATTGCAAGGTGCATGAGTTACGCAACTCATGACACTAAGGTGGAATCTTAGCACCCTAAAGGGATGTATACCAATTGCCTTTTTAAAACTATTGCTTCGACATATATATATATAACTTTGATGCATCACTTCTTTAACAGTAATTTATCAAATTTATTTTAAAAAATCGTTTGTGATTTTATTGCTATAAAATAAAAATAAAGTTAGATAAGTATAATGTTCTTGCTTCAGACTATTCACCGGTTTTACTAACTTTTGATCTTTCACTGCTTTGATCGAATGTCAGTACCTAAGTGAGCCATTTCTGCATCATTGCAGTGTGCATGAGTTACGCAACTCATGACGCTAAGGTGGAATCCTAACCCCCGCTCAATCCTTTAGGGTGGACTCTCCCCTAAAGGATTGTATACCAACTACACTTTTAAAACTATTGCTGGGACAAATGGGAAATAATCAAATTTATCTTTAAAAAACCGTTAATGATTTTAGAGCAATAAAATAAAATAAAACTAATAATAGAATGTGTTATTTTTCCTGCTTCTGATGATGTACATCGGTTTTATAACTTCTGACGCATCATTACTTTGATCGAATGTCAGTATCTAAATGAGGTATTTCTGCATCATTGCAGGGTGCATGAGTTACGCAACTCATGACGTTAAGGTGGAATCTTAGCACCCTAAGGGGTTGTATACCATTTGCACCTTTAAAACTATTGCTTGGACATGTATAACTTTGATCTATAATTGATTTAATGATACTTAATTAAAAACTGTTTGCGGTTTTAGTGCTATAGAATAAAAAAATAGTGTAATTTTCTTTGTTTTAGATGATGCTCGTCGGTTTTATAACTTTTGAAGTATCATTACATTGATCGAATGTCAGTATTTAAGTGATTAATGGCAATATTTCGAACGAGCCATTTCTGCATCATTGTAGGGTGCATGAGTTACGCAACTCATGACGCCAAGGTGGAACCCTAAGGGGTTGTACACCAATAGCAGTTTTAAAACTATTGCTTGGACAAATGGACATTAATCAAATTATTTTTAAAAAATGTGAGTGGATAAATGGAAATTAATCAAATTTATTTTTAAAAAACCGTTTGTGATTTTAGTGCTATAAAATAAAATAAAACCGTAATAAGTATAATTTTCTTGCTCAGGAGATACGCATAGGTTTTCTAACATCTGACTTATCTCTGCTTTGATCGAATGTCAATATCTAAGTGAGCCATTTCTGCAGCATCGCAGAGTGCATGTGTTACTTAACTCATGACACTAGGTAGCTTTAGGACGTTAAGGGTCGTACACCAATTGTATTTTTTTAAAATTGTTCGTTCAATTCGAAATTAATTACATTTTCTTAAAAACATTTTACTAAATGTTATAAAATAAAAGACAAAATCGATTGTAATTTTCTTGTTTAGTTAACGCGAATAAAAAACATTTAAAGATATGCGTTTCTATTAAAAAAAAACAACACATTGATTTTTTTTTTTTTGTGTGATAAAATCAATATTCAATGTATTTTATGGCAATTATAATAATTTTATTTATTTTAATAGTCTTGTTTCTGATTGAGAACGCTTGTATTCTTTTTCAAACATAATAAATAACCAATTTGTAAAAATAAAAAATAATTCTGCGTATAATTCAATATCAACGAATTATTTAAAAAGGAGTGTAAGTGAATATCGCTGAAAGATAAATGATATATGCGAGAGAATTTATTCGCTTTGAACCTGATAAAATAGCGTATTATGAATTTAATATTTAATTTTAAATATTATAAATTTAATATAATTAGTTACAAATTTAATACAATATAATTGTAAACTTAATTTAATGTAAAATATTTAAATTTAATTAGATTTTTGAATTAACTATAAATTTAAAATATTAATTATCTAAGTTTATTAATTTTAAATTTAATTGTTTGATTTTTACTAAATTTAAAATTAATTATAAGAGCTGCAAAATAAGTTTTCCTTAAAATTTTAAAATTAGCATTCAATTTAATTGAAGCACTATTTTTTGCGCACACACAATTCCATTAAATAAAATATAGATTTCACATAAAATATTGTATCTGATATTGTATATATATTAAAAATTTTCGAAACATAAGTCTCAGTAAAAATAATATCAAAAAAAATTATTTCTTACAATACAAAAAGCTCTTATATATATTTTTAAAATTGCATATATATGAAACAACTTCAAATATGCAATGTATCGTATTCATATACACAGATTCACAATTCGTTAGATTATATACAATTAACATACTTAAAATCTCAATAATAACTATTATTGTAATATCAATTATTTGTCTTGCTTTTAATTATTTCATTAATTTAACGTTTGAAATATATCTCTAATAATTCTAAGTCAAATCAGAGTGAAAATTTCAATTTTAGTAGATGTACAAAATAAAGATCATAGTATAAATGAAACAATAATCGAACATGTTGTTGCGTCTAATCCTCAGTGTCCTGCCGTACACGAGGGACTTTCCATGAGTAATCTATTCATGGAAGTGAGGAAAGAGACAGCTTCTGTTGGGATGAAGCACCCGTAGATAGAAATTTGACTTAGCTCCGTGTTGTTGAAGAAGCAGGGCAGTGAATTCTGGGAGGATTTTTAGAGGGAGCTATCCCGCATTTGTATATCGTATTAAAGAAAACCCAGAGAATCCCCAACAGTTAGTCCGACTAACGAGGTAAGACGTCGAGTTTTTGAATCAGTTGAAACAGAACTCCAGATGATTGAACCTTATCCCTAACGTTCATCAGCGGCTCACGTTTGTCATTGAGCTACGAGTCGGGCATAACCAAACATAATGTTATGAACACTCACAAAACGCGATTTAAAAATGAAATATGTGAACACTTATTTTAACAATTTACAGACACACACGCACATATGAATGAATATATATATATATATACATAGAGAGAGAGAGAGAGAGAGATTGCAGATTTATCATGATGTTCCCAAAATTCATTCAGACATTAAAATTCAAAAGCATAAAAGCCAGCATAAATCATCTATTAAAGAACCTGTGTAATTGAAACAAGCTTATTTTGGATTTATCTCAAATGCTTAAATTTAAAATACTGGAGAGATCCAAAATAAGTTTGAGTTTCTGATGTCAAAGACTCAACTAAAAAAAAAAAAACCTCACAAAGCGTGACAAATAAGGAAGAAATAAATTTAAAAATCATCGCTATACTTATTAATTGCAAGGCTGAGGGGGAGGAAAGATTTTCATAGGTAAAATATTTGAATTGTCAAAAGAAATTCTTCTGGAAAAAATAGATTTTGCTTGAAATGATCATTTAGTTTTCAAAACATCTGATAAAAGTATTAATTAACTGCTCATGATTTCGAATCGTGGATAGCTCTAACGAACTGATGTAAAAAGAAACCAAAAATCAATTAAGTCATTCACTCTAAAAAAAAATCTCACTCTTTGTCTAATTACTTAATTTGATTTTTATGGCTTAAATGCAATCACAGCTATTGAATCGAATTTCTTTTTACATTCGCCTTCCATATCTTTCTTGAATAGAATAGCCATGATTTTAAGTTGTTTTCTATTTTATTTATTAAAATGCATATTATTTGCTTTTTATTTTATGAATTCAATGAATTTCATGCAAAAAATGTATCCTTTTATCCAGATCATTGAATATAAAATTAATCGTTATAATTATATGATTGTCATGGTCCTCTACTGGTCTAGTTATGTGAACGTTGCTTAACATTGTTAAATTATCTGTAAAAAAATGAAATAATTTCAGCTTATTTATTTATTTTTTTTTTTTTTTTAAATTCCCAGCCAATTTTCCACGAGTCAAAAACTGAATAAGAATATATGAAAAGAGCCATTTCTTAATCTTATGGTGCCCTGAAAGAGGGGATAATTCCTTTTTTTTCTCCATGATTCATACTCTTTTAGTCTCCGCAAATCGATTGCACTTCAGTATTTTTAAAAGATTTTATTTTTCCTTCTCTCTTTATAAACACATGGGGCTGGGGATTTTAATTTTTTTTTAAATGAAAGTTGAGCTTTTTGGGGTACATTGATTTTGTCTTACTCAAATCGACACATCTGTCAATAGTGCAACCCCAATCTATTGGAGAGGGAAAAAAAACCACGTGTATCCATAACGCTTAAAAATCCAATCCTATCCGCCCAACTGTGTTCTACAAAACACACCCCAACGTTAACGAAAATGCTGTATTACCTATTGAACACTTAAAGCACTAGGCACTTGCTGAAGGGTTGTCAAAGTTGAAAGATTTTTATATAAACCATCATTTAATTTTGCTTTATTGATGAAGTATAAATTAAATTTAAAATAAGTACGTATTTTTCTTTGATTAGATCTCTGATATCCAGATACGAGAAGTATATATAGTGATTGTGGAAACGTCTGTCTTGCATCAACAGTCAGGCTATTTGGTGCGAGTTTTCAGCTTTTTCTTTCATTCGACACACAATGCCGTACAGTTATCCTTGGAAGTCTCTTGTATGGGCAAAATTTCTTCTCTCTGATCTTCTTGTATACTATGTAAAATACATCAGGCTTTTAATAGTATAATGTTATTTTAAGATTTGGAATAGAGTATCATGGCCTGATATCCGAGTGACTGGAGCTTGGTGCCACAGGTTTCGGGCTCGATCCACGGAGGTATCATGGATGTTTGTAGTGGTTCGGAAGCCATTTTAAACAGCAGGTTTCTGTCTAATATAATAGTAGAGCGTTGGGAGTAGGACTGACAACCCTATCGCTTAAAAAGAAAACATATCATGCTTCAGAATCTGCCAGTAGGCAGACGTCCATGGCCCACCATGGGGCATTTGCGCCATTGAAGAAAAAGAATAGAATATGCTAATTTAAGATTATAATATTATTTATTGATTAAAGCAATAGCAATACAGTACATCAGTTAGTTTAATATTGAGGGCTATTCAAAAGCAAATGATAAATTTGAATAAATTTCTTAAAATAAGAATATATAATAGCTGAAATTGTAAAAAATAATTATAATAATGCTAAGTTTGCATAAGAGTTTCCCTGTGAATAATAATAATTCCCGGAACTTAAATGTTTTCAATCAATCCTGGTTGACTTACATTACCAACCAATTTGAAGTATCATAAAATAAACTTATTCTATACTAAAATGGTATTTATATTCATATCCTATATAGGATATGCACAGATTGGTATTATGGGATTTTCGCTTTGTTGCGTAATATTAAGTTTCGTGTCTCTCTTATGTATACCACAAACCACACAAAAGATAACATTGCCATTCTGGGAAACTTTCAGGCGAATTGTCTAAAGGAGAAACTGGAAAAATCACACCAGGCAGTCTGATTGTCGTCGTGGCGCTTATATATTGTCTATTCGCTATTGAGTCTCTTGTTATCTGAAAGCAATTATTGCAACAGACGCTACCAGTGGAATACAACTTGCGCACTCCAGCAACGCGCACTTACCAACAGGGCCACTAATCTGGTGTTTTATTGGATTGGATTTATCTTCTTGAATAAATGAAAAAAAGCCATGACTAGTTACCAGAATATTATTATTTAGAACTAATGGATAGATGGCAATTTTTAAAACACGATTTGTTGCATTTCAAGAGCAAACTTATCTATAAGAACCGAATTTCTGTACTGTGCACGTATGAGTTTTAGCCTACAACTTGTGGCTCAGTGGCAACGTGTATCGATGGTGAGCAGTAGAGCTGAAGTTCAATCCACTGGCGGCTTTATTGTAGACATTGTTTCAAAAAAAAAAAAAAAAAAAAAAAAAATCCGAGGAGAATCGATGGCGTTTGTGATGTTCAGCATCTTGCCGGATTACCTGGTGGGAGTTTTCAGGATTTCTACCATGTGATATGCAAATATGCCGGGTAGTTCCCCCTTTAAAAAGTAATCCTGGAGCTAAGTCATACTTCTACGTATGGGTGCTCCGTCACAGCAGAAGCTGTCCCTTTCCCTCCATCCATGAGTAGATTACTCATGGGATGTCCGTCCCGCACTGCAGGACACTTAAGATTAGATACAACAAGCTTTAGTAACTAGTAATAATTTGATCAAAATTCAATAAAATTAATTTATCCACATATCATGAATACATTTATCAAATTTTACAGTTAAAGCCAAAATATCCTAAAACATTATTAGAACATTTTTGACATATTTGAATCATTAAGTTAAGTGAGCTTAAGTCTTATTTAAAAAATTAATAAATTATAAAAATAATAGAGTTGAGCTTGGCTTATCTCAAAGCAATAAAATCATTCCCTGTTCAGATATTTATCCTCATAGTTGCAACACAGACTTACATTTGTCGTTTTCACGACTTTGAAAGTCATAAAAAGAGGAAGAATTTTAGGTTCTTGTTTTTTTTTTTTTTTTTTCTTTCTTTTTTTTTCGCCTGAAAATATTAAAAAAGATTCACTATGTTGTAATGCAGTTCTGCTTCAACCGATGAAACTTTTAAAGTTCTCCGAGAGATAATCATGGAAATATGCTGACTTTTAAAGTGATTCTGGTCTGAATCATTTGCATCCCATTATATTAGTCGCGCAGTTTTGCACAACGGATAAACACCAAACTTATTTTACAATTTGGCATGAATAATATGAAACGCCATAATAAGTCCCCTCAGTCATAGCATAATACAATGCTTTCAACATAAAATAAGACTTCATACTGTGGAATTTATTGCACAAAAGATAATACGCTCTTTAAAAAAAATAATTAAAACCGTTGGTTGAAATACGTGCAAGGGTAAAGAAGGATATAATGAATGTATCGTAAAAAATATTTTCTTGTTTTACAATAGAACTTTTAATATTACTTTGCTGCAAAGTATTTCGGTTTTTCTTGATGAAATTCTTTTCAAAATAATGAGTGAAAAATTTCAGCAAACATCGTTGGATGTTTGTATTTTTTATCGTTTAAAAATGAATCTGGATTTTGTAAATTTGAATTCTATTATACTGATAGATGTATCCGATAAACATTTTAAAAACTTTTGTATTTTTAAAATCTTTCACAACAACTTTAATAATCTTGACAGTCTCATTAATAACCATGAAAGTTACCATAAAGTTATAAGAAAGTTATACTAAACATAAAGGTTTTAAAATAAAAGTCATAACATAAAGGTTTTAAAATAAAATAACGCATTATACCTCACAACTGATCCCACGAAAGAAAATGCGCACGAGGGCTAAACAGACCGGAACCTACAGTTTAAAGTGGATTCTGAACCATAAACATACATGGCACCGCCGAACCCGAAACCTTAAGAAAGTAGAGTAGAAAGTATATATATATATATATATATATATATATATACTCTCTCTATATATATATATTCTCTACTTTCTTAAGGTTTCGGGTTCGAGTCCCGGCGGTGCCATGTATGTTTGTAGTGGTTGACAAAAATGACCGTAGAGCGACAAACCAAACCAAATCTGTAGTGTCGGATATATATATATATATACAAACCGAACCAAATCTGTAGTGTCAGATATATATATATATATATATATATATATATATATATATATATATCTGACACTACAGATTTGGTTCGGTTTGTATATATATATATCCGACACTACAGATTTGGTTTGGTTTGTCGCTCTACGGTCATTTTTGTATAAATTGTATTGTATAATTTCTCACAATAGTGCAAATCTTTTTTTTATGTTTTTACTATTAGACTCAATTCTTCTTCTTCATTGGCTCAATAGCACCATGGTGGGCCAATGCCGTCTGCCTGCTGGCTTTGGTTTATCGCTCTACGGTCATTTTTTGAGCACTTTATGCGAATTAGACCGGGACCTACAGTTTAACGTGGATTCCGAACCACTCACAAACATCCATGCCAGTGCCAGCATTTCTTGTTAATTTTAGAAAGAATATATAAACTGATAAAAATGAGGTTGGTTTGTCGCTCTACGGTAATTTCTTGAACACACTTTAGGCTAATTAGACCAGGACCTACAGTTTAACGTGGATTCGAACCACTAACAATAAGGATTCGCCGCCAGGATTCGAACCTGAAGCACCAAAGGCCAGGGCGATAGCCAATTGGTCATCAGGCCCCCACTGCATTCGAGCCAGCTTGAATCATTGCTTAGTATTGCAAATTGCAGTCTTAGCCATGACTCATTGGAGGATTTCTTTAATTACATTAAGTGCTTATCAGCATTTGATTGCTTATTGCACCTTAAAAGTGCTTATAAACGTTTTTAGTATTTATCTTATTTTAAAAGTGCTTATAATCATTTAATTATTTATTATATCTTAAAATGCGATATTAACAGAAAAAGATTAACATTATTTATTTTATCTTAAAAACGCGCTATTAACAGAACAGGTCATAATTTCTATATACCAAAAATAACGAAGTAGACAATTAAATTTTTACTTATTCCTAGAATTTATTTTAAAATAAAAGTGAAATCAATGTTTTATACTTCTTAATAACACCATGGAGGTGAAAATTAAAACCTTTCATATTAAACGGCATGAACAGAAGTATAATTGTACGATATTTCATCTATTTTAATTTATTTATTATTGTTGATGAACATTAGTAGGTCTCGTATCCTATTTATACATGCCACGAGTAGCCCACCGAAGGGTGAGGAAGGCAGGATATTGTCTTCCGGGGATAATTTTTTATGTGTAACTGTTCTGCATTTACGTGTAGTATTGGAGAAAACCCGGAAAATCTTCATCAGACGGTTTGAACATCGATGCGATAAGAATATTACCACAATTAAAAATATCATCAATTTACAGATTTTATCACCCCCGACTCGTGCCTCAGTGGCAACTCGTGCCACTGGTGAGCATTGGGGCAGAGGTCCAATCCACGATGGCGTTTGGGATGTTCAGCATTTTGCCTCGTTAGTCGAACTGCTTGGTTGGAGTTTTCCGGGTTTTCTCCCATACGATACGCAAATGCGAGGTAGTCCCCTCTAAAAGTCCTCCCACAAAGCATGGTCCTCCTTCTTCAACGTCACGGAAATAAAAGTCTGACTTCTACTACGGATGCTCCATCATAACAGAAGCTGACGCCCCCTCCCTTCCATCCTTCCATGGGACCACACGGGCTCTTGAACTTGGTGTAGATGTTACTGTCTAGCAAGTGGAATAAGTAACAACAATAACAAATCTTGACTTAATAAGAATTATTTGAGATATTATTACTATTTATATTCATGTACAGATATTATGAAATTTAAGAGACGTGAAACATAAAAAAAAAAAACCTAGATTTGGAAAGATAAATTTTAAAATACATGCGCCATATTTGTTTTAAAGAAAAAAATATTTGGAATAAATTTCACTCAAATTCTCTTAAACACAAAAATAATTATAATAAATAAGGATTAAACATCCAAAAGGCTTCGGAACAAACTATAAAATGTGTCTATGTCTCCTCTGGTATCCAAATACTTGAATCGAAAAAGCCTTAGATTATTGGATAAAAGTTGCCATTTGGGTGACCTCATGTCATTGCATAAAAGTAAAGTGGTTGACTGAATAACCTTCTCACTTTTAAACTCAAGTCATTTGATAATACCACATGACCTCATGTTATTAAATAAAAGTGAAGAGGGCATACTTCGCGTCACTGTAATTTTTGTTTTTGTTACATATTACTTCAATGCTGCTGATTATTTCCAATATTTAAATCTACAAAAATGTTTTACAGGCTACAATACAATACAGGTTATTTTTCATTTAACTAGAAATAAAAAATTTTAAAATACATCCATCATATTTGTTGTAGCGAAAAATACTTGGAAGAAATTTCACTCAAATTCTCCTAAAGCAAAATAATAATAATGAATAAGGCTTAAACAGAAATAAGGCTCCGGATCAAACTATAAAAATGTGTCTACGTCTCCTCTGGCATCCAAATAGTGGAATCGAAAAGCCTTAGGTGATTGGATAAAAGTTTCCAATAGAGAGACCTCATGTCATCGCATAAAAGTGAAGCGTTTAACTAAATAACCTCTTCACTTTTAACATTCAAGTCATTTAATAATACCACATGACCTCATGTTATTAAATAAAAGCGAAGGGGATATACTTCGTGTCACTGTAATATTTTTTTTTGTTACATATTACTCGAATGCTGCTGATTAATTCAAATATCTAAGTTTACAAAAAATACTCGCATTCATAATAAAGTCGAATTCTCCTAAAAAAAAAATAATAACAATGCAGAAGGATTAAACATAAATAAGGCTTCGGAACAAACTATAAAAATGTGTCTACGTCTCCTCTGGCATCCAAATACTGGAATCGAAAAAGTCTTTAGGTTATTGGATAAAAGTTCCAATTGGATGACCACAGGTCATCGTATAAAAGTGAAGTGGTCAATTACACTCATGTTCATAAATTAAGGTTAATTCAGAATCACACAGAAATTGAACTCTAAAATAAAAATTTCACCTGTAGAATTATCACACACATCTTGAAGAAGAATATGCAAATACAGGAAACCACCAGATGTCGCAGATAGTACGTCACAATGACGAGAGTGTAAGAGAGGGATCTATAAGGAATGGTGGCAAGAAGTAAAATTGTTCACAAGCGCTTTAAAAGCCTTTCAGTGCAATAACCGCATAGTAATGGCACAAAGGAAGCATTTGGATGATTTTTACGTGGTAGAATTATCAGACGACTGGAATGTGGACGTACCCTGCTGGAAGTATCCGAGGAACTTGGAATCGCCCAGAGTGTCATCTCCAGGCTTTGGCAACGATTCAAGATGATGGTAATGTGAGTAGATGTTGCAGCACAGGTCGCCCCCGAGTTACAACGCCGAATGAGGACCGGTATTTGGCAGTTACTGCCAAAAAAAACAGACGGAGCACAGCATCAGGCCTGTCTCGTCAGCTCTCTTCAGCTACCGGTACGACAGTTTCAAGGCAGGCCGTGTACAGACGCTTAGGGCACATTGGTCTATATGCTCGTAGGCCTGTCAGATGTGTTCCACTTACCGCAACTCACTATCGCCTGCGATTAACCTGGAGTAGAGAGCATACATTGTGGACACCGCAACAGTGGTCTTGTGTGATGTTTTCCGACGAGTCCAGGTTTAGTTTGCAGTCTGATTCTCGCCGGACTTTCATATAGAGAGCGCCAGGTACCCGTTACCACCAAGAGAACACCATTGAACGACACCGTTACGGTGGTGCAGGATGGCTCGTTTGGGGAGGAATTATTCTTGGTTCCAGAACTGACCTGCATGTTCAGAGTGTAACGATGACAGGCCACATCTATCGGGATGTCATTCTGGAACAACATGTACGTTTGTTTCGGGGCGCCATGGGTGCCTAATTTCTGTTTATGGATGACAACGCCCGTCCTCACCGTACAAACATTGTAGACGAATGCCTTCAATTGGATGATATCACCCATATGGATTGGCCAGCATACTCACCGGACTTGAGTCCAATAGATCATGTGTGGGATATGCTTGGCCGACGAATTGCAGCCCGTCAAGCCCCTCTCATCTGTCAACCGGAACTTCGGAGGGCATTGCTTGATGAGTGGTGTAATATTCCCCCAAGATCAAATTGATAATTTGATACTCAGCATGCCTAGGCGTTGTAAGGCCTGTATTGCATCGTCCGGGAGACATACTCCATATTAACCATCATACTAACCCTGTTATACTGTTTTTTATAAATAGGTTCTGTTTTGAAATTTGCTCCAGGAGTAAAAATCGCAATTTTTATTAATTATGTCAAACATATAGCATCTTTTTTTTCTCTTTACCTTTTGTTTAATAAATAGACTTTTACAAATAAGTCAAATTTGTTTTTGCTTCTGTCTCTTTCTTTGCCTGAACTTCATTATCCTTAATTTATGGACATGAGTGTAAATAACCTCCTCCTTTTTACTTAAACTCGAGGTAATACCATATACCAAACTCAAGATAATACCATATGGCCTCATGTTATTAAATAAAAAAGCAAAGAGGTCGCGTCACTGTAATTGTTTTTGTTATACATTACTCCAATGCTGCTGATTATTTAAGTCTCCAAAAATGCGTTCATTCATAAGAAAATGTGAAGGTTATTTTCCATTTAACTAGAAATAAAAATGTTAAAATGCATGCATCATATTTATTGTAGCGAAAAATACTTGGAAGAAATTCTCTTAAAACAAAATAATAATAATGAATAAGGATTAAACATAAATAAGGCTTCGAAGCAAACTATAAAATGTGTCTCCTCTGGTATCCAAATAGTGGAATCGATGCAGACACAAGGATCCAAACGAGCCTGGGAGGTTCATTGTGCTGATAGCCTGCAAGTTGTTTGCTTTCTTGAGACCTAACCACCTCTGAGCACCTTCTTTCTATCCTCAAGAAAGGAAAAATTAGGCTCTTCAGCAGGCAACTGTTTACCGATTGGTTAAAGTGGCGCCCAAGGTTAAAGTATATTGGATTTCCCGTTACTCAAGGAAAGAAATTCCGAAAAGAGGAGGAAAGTTGGGCTAAAAGAGGAGAAAGTAAGTAAACTGTGATACAGATTTAAGTTTGGGTGTCTCCAGAGAGTTTCATATGTTTCAGAACTCTGGGAGATGGAATTTCAAATCACTGCAGGTTGTTATGCCTAGCTATCCTGATGCAAATTCTAACCACGAACTTATAAAAGTTGACTTAGCTCACATAAATTACGTTAGTTTCATTGCTCAGTTAGATTTCATTTCGGAATTGTAAGCAAAATATGTATATATTTCTATTTTGTATCTATTTTTAATAATTATGTGTTTTTGCATTTAGTTTAGCCATATATCTAAAAATCTGAAATGAAAAAAATATTTTAATGCGAGTTTCCGTACATTAGTAGAAGAAGGTGTAATTATTGTTTTTCATTTATTGACGTACTATTTTTATGGCATATTAACAGATGTGAATTGTCATTGTCAGATTTCAGTAATTAGCATAATATATTTTAATTTAGCAAGCCCCATTGAGAAAAAAGAAAGTTTTTGTAAATAATAGATACTGCCACATTCGATGGTTTCATATATCTACTCAATATTTTATTTATTTATTTTACACATCAGAAATAATATTATTTTATTTTAATATTCATAAAATATTTAATTTAATTTATGTATGCCACAAATATTCCATTAACGTGCAACAATGAATACCGGAAGGTTTTTCATAGGTGTTTTAAAGATGTCCGATGGCCGAGTGACTAGCGCTCTGGTGCTCGGGGCCACAGGTTTCGGGTTCGAGTCCCGGCGGTGCCATGGATGTTTGTAGTGGTTCAGAATACAATTTAAACAGTAAGTCCTAGTCTGTTTTGCCCTCATGTGCATAAGATAACCGCAAAACGATAAAATAAGGGGTCATTTTTAATGTTCCTTATAATTTTTATTTCGTATTATCTTCATTTACGCTATCTTCGCTTGTGTGTAATGAAAATATTACTATAGCTGATTTTAATAAATTTTATACATTCAAGTTTCAATGTGTCTGATTTACATTTTTATTTACTACGCTTAATGACGTAGGTAGATATATACTAGATGCATATAAGAATATAATTTTTTTACTGTATTTTCTGTTCGTTCACTTAATTAACGTAAATTTAACGTTAATTAAGCGAACGAACACCCTAGAAATTTACTTTCGAACGTAATTGTAACGTTCGAACTTAAATTTCTAGGTTCGTGGGAAGGACTCTTGAATAATTTTTTCTGAAAATAAGTCTGTAGATTGGGAACCATTGGTTCACATGCAGCCAGAATGTGCAAGCATTGTTACGGAAACATTTTAGATTAGTCTTTTTAGGTGGGCAACTGTGGCAAAGGTAGGCGTAGCGATTGTAACGTTTTGACAACTGTTTCAGGATGGGGAGCGAGAGATTACGGGCTTTGTGCGGCAGAAAACGTTTTCCTGTGATAAACTCCGATAAAATTTATCAGCCTTTCATCCGGTGTTGGGTCCACAGCTCTAGAAGATCCGCCAACGACGATAAGCGATAACCGACTTCAAACTCGAATTTGGGGGTGTTATCGGAAATCGTTAACTTTCTTACAGTTTACCGTTTTGAAGCATTCAAACAAAAACATTTTTCTTCAGAAATACTTTAATTGTATGGGCCTGAATGGCCGAATGGCTAGCGCTCTGGCGCTCGGTACCACAGGTTTCGGGTTCGAGTCCCGCTGGTGCCATGGATGTTTGTAGTGGTTCGGAATCCACTTTAAACCGTAGGTCCTGGTCTAATAGGATCGTAGAGCGTTGCGGGGGCATTGTTACCCGCGTCCGTGGCTTATCTTCAAGTTACACGCGCCCCCTGGGTAATGCAAAGTGAATAACGTCCGTGCAGCGTTTGCTTTAAGACATCTAAGATCAAGCTGTCTAAGTGTTTGCCAGCTGCATTAGAAAAAAAAAAAAAAAAAAAAAACTTTAATTGTATGATGATCTGTATCAATCCTCAGAATAATGTTTCAGGATAACTTTTTAAGTAAGAATCTAAAGTTTTAAAATTTTACTAACACACATAGTGATTCTAATGGCGTATTTTTTAAAAGATTTAAGAAGAGACTGATTTTTGGAGGAATTTGACAGTCTAAGTTGTTTTTAATATTTAATAAAAAAAAAGGACTCCATCAAATTAAAAAAAGTAATTAAATAAATAATTTAAGTTTCCTTGGGCTATTGAAATTTTACGTCTTAGAAGTCCAGCCTATCTCCGACCCACTTTTGATGCCTGATGACCAATTGGCTGGCTCTTTGGCTGTTGGTACCACAGATTTCAGGCTCGAATCCTGGTGGTTACATGGATGTTTGTTAGTGATTTGGAATCCACGTTAAACTGTAGGTGTATAATTAGCCCAAAAGTGTGCACAAAATGATCGTAGAGCGATAAATCAAACCAAATTTACCCACTTTACTAAGGGGGTAGATTTGGTTGTGCGCTCCACGGTCAATTTTTGTTGTTGTACTCTTACCGTTAATTAGACCGGGACCTACAGTTTAACGTGGATTACGAACTACTAACAAACATCCATGCCCCTTCCAGGATTCGAACCTGAAACACCAATGGCCAGAGCGCTAGCCAATTGGCCATCAGGACGCTAAGTAGGTAGGTTTGGTTTGGTTTGATTTGTCGCTCTACTGTCATCTTGTGCATACGAGGGCTAAAAACAAACAACGAATTAGTGAGTTTAAAGTGGTTTCCGAACCACTACAAACATCCATGGCACTACTGGGACTCGAACCCGAAAGGGGTAGGAGATGCTTAGCTTGCTAGAGTCCGCTTGGTTGAAGTTCTATACCGTGAAATTTCAATATATGACATAAACCGACCTCTATTCTTATTACACAGCCAATGATTTATTTTTGTGACTTCAATATTTGCTTTTAATAAAAGTTTACTTGTGAAATTGTATAACACTAAAATATCTTATCTACAATTTATAAATAAGTAAATGAACATATATTTATTAATTTACGTACGGTTTTGTACGGTAACCAAATTTATATATACATTGCGTATCCATCTTGTCTATATCTTGTTTTTTTTTTTATTTTTCTTATCCCATTTGGTTGACATTAACATCTAGACCAAGTCCATGAATCCGTGTTCTCATGGAAAAAGGGAAGGGGGGCGCGTTTTTTGTTGTGATGGAGCACCCGTAGGTATAAGTTTGACTTTTGGCTCCGAGTCGCTGATGAAGAATGGAGTGCCTTCGGAAGGACTTTTTAGGGGGAATTACTCGCATTTGCGTGTTGTATTGAAAAAACACGGAAATTTTTTGAAAGGGTACATGAGATAAGAGGAAACATATACGAACAGTTCTTTTAAATTTTTATATCTTTTATTCCTCTTTCATGCTTTCTCAATTCCCTTGTTTTTTCGAAACAGTGTCTCTACAACAAAGCCGCCAGCGGATTAAACCTCCGCTCTAATGCTCACCAGTTTCGCGCGATGCCACTAGGCCACGAATCGTGGTTTTTATCTTGTAGGTGCAATTAACGGATGCTGTTTGTAAAATCTGCAAAAGCAGATCTTTACAGTTTATTCTGGATTATGGACTTTAAAAACCTTTTTATTGTATTTCATTCATCATATTTAATGGAATTCTGCTTTTAGTGAGATCCCAAATTTAGATAGAAGATTCGATATTACAGTTCACTTTAGACTAAATCCAGTTATTCAGTAACTCAGCAGACAATCTAGTTGAATGTCTTTCAGTCCACCCCCGCCTTTTATATTTAAATCCTTTCAGCTATTATTGCATTAAATTTATCTTTTGCTACCAAATCTTTTAATGGTGTATAAATAATCTATACAATGTACTATTGTATAATGATGCATTTAAAGCACAATAACATAAGCTATTTTGATTTTATTCAATGTTGCTTTGAATCTCATTTAGTAGAAATATTTCTATTTCAAAGTCTTATATAGCTTATTTATTGTATAATGATGCATTTTAAAGCACAATAACATAAGTTATTTTGATTTTTATTCAATGTTGCTTTGAATCTCATATAGTAGAAATATTTCTATTTCAAAGTCTTATATAGCTTATTTATTGTATAATGATGCATTTAAAGCACAATAACATAAGCTATTTTGATTTTATTCAATGTTGCTTTGAATCTCATTTAGTAGAAATATTTCTATTTCAAAGTCTTATATAGCTTATTTTTCCATTTTCAAAGAAAATATAAAAAGAAGAACGATAAATCAATAGTAAACAAATGAATCGTTTATATCATTTTCAAAAGAAAATTTTTGAGATATCTTATTTTAAAGATTTTCTATTGCGAATTTCACTTTAATATTACTTTTGGCATTCTAAAAATTAATTATCCTGCAATGTTGGACTTCATAATCAAAATCTTTCCTTCGTTAGGGAAAATCAAAAACTTTTAAACTAAAAAATTCGACAAAATCTTCAATTATTTTTTTCTTTAGCTCTAAATTATCTATGCATAGTTTAGATCAATCAATAAAAGAAAAACCAATAAAAAAAGATCATACCCACGCTTTTCTTGAATTTTCTTTTTACATCTATCTTAAAAACTGCAAGCAGCAAAAATTGAACATTTGACAAGTTTTGTAAGCTACAATAGTGAATTTATTAAATATTTCATTTACAGATCTCGTAGGATTTATGCAATTATTAACTAACTGTAGGTACTGAAACTACCAAAGATTCAGTACTATTTTTCTAACTATATGAGCTTCTGGTTTTTCTTTTTTTTTTAAATTATACATACATAGTTTAGATCAATCAATATAAGAAAATCAATAATTAAAAAAAAATCATACCACACCTTTCTTGAATTCTATTTTTTAACCACCTAATAACTGCAATCAACAAAATTGAACATTTTTTAAGCTTTAATATTAATTTTATTAAGTATTTAATTTTACAGATCTCGTTAGATTTATGTAATTCTATTAAGTAACTGTAGGTACTGAAACTACCAAAGATTCAGTACTATTTTTTTCTAACTATTTGAGCTGCTGCTTTTTTTCTTTTAGTTCTAAATAATACATACATGGTTTAGATCAATCAATATAAGAAAAATCAATAATTAAAAAAAAAATTCATACCCACACCTTTCTTGAATTCTCTTTTTCATCTACTAATAACTGCAATCAACAAAAATTGAACATTTTTAAGCTTCAGTATTAATTTTATTAAGTATTTATTTTAGATATCTCGTTAGATTTATGTAATTCTATTATAACTGTAGGTACTGAAACTACCAAAGATTCAGTACTATTTTTTCTAACTATTTGAGCTGCTGTTTTTTTCTTTTTAGTTCTAAATAATACATACATAGTTTAGATCAATCAATATAAGAAAAATCAATAATTAAAAAAAAAATTCATACCACACCTTTCTTGAATTCTCTTTTTCATCTACCTAATAACTGCAATCAACAAAAATTGAACATTTTTAAGCTTCAGTATTAATTTTATTAAGTATTTATTTTAGATATCTCGTTAGATTTACGTAATTCTATTAGTAACTGTAGGTACTGAAACTACCAAAGATTCAGTACTATTTTTTCTAACTATTTGAGCTTCTGGTTTATTCTTTCGTGTTTTTTTTTTAAATCACAGTTCCTACAAGCCGAAAAAGGAAATAATGGTCATTATGTCATGCTGGCGTCGTATCCGGTCGACCACATGTACCAGGTGTACAATATTGGTCTTGTACGCAATGCATCCTTATAAAAAGATGAACTAGTACGTCAGCGGACAGCTGAAAGTAGAACGCTTGCAATTTTTTTCTCCCATATACGCATATAAAAAAGACATATTTGACAAGTTTCATTTTCATTCATGAATATCCCTCCCCTTCCCTACTAATGTCCGAGCATATTTTACGCTTTAGAGAAGCTGAATGAACGGAAAATAGTCCGAACAAAATGATGTGATATGGAACCGGGTTTTAAAATATCAACTTTTGTTTTGAAGCGTGAAAGGATTTGACAGGCTAGCTACGCGAACTGAATGGGTCGGTAGTAAATGGTAATAAATTTATGTTGTAGTACGGATGGTTGATTGCTTCTGTTTTCTCTTACTCTCTTTCAGATGTTCGTTTGACTAGATTTATGAAATCTAGTTGAACGAGCTATTGAATCTGAAATAAATTAGTACGGAAATATAACAAATAAGTTAAATTGTACTTAATTATTGAAATTAAAGCATTTCTTCCTTTAAATTTTTATTTCAATAATTTTCATGCTAAAGAAGTGAATGTTACAAAATTACAATGAATTTAATCAATGTATTAACACAAATTTTCAAAATTTTTTTTTTTTTTTTGAAATTTATGCATTAAATATTTAAACATATCTTATATTTACATTACTACACATATATTATATTTACACATCCGTTTCTTAATTTACATATAAAATATTTTCTTATTTTAGCAGATTTAAAAATTACTTCGTTTACTAATTTATACTGCAAGCAAAACGTTGTCTATTCCCGGTTAAGGTTACAAAATTACAATGAGTTTAATTAATGAATTAACAAAAATATTTCATCTTATTTTTTCGGAATTTACGTATTGAATATTTACACATATGTTACATTTACATCATTATACTATATTTACATTATTACGCATATATTATCTTTACACATCGGTTTCTTAATTCACATATTAAATAGATTCTTTTTAGCAGATTTAATAATTACTTCGTTTCCTAATTTATACTGCAAGCATAATGTCGTCTATTCCAAATTATCGTTTCAAAATTACAATGAGTTTAATCAATGAATTAACAAAAAAATTTTAATCTTTTTTTTTTTCGGTATTTACGCACTAAATATTTACACATATCTTATATTTACATTATTACAGATATATTATATTTACACATCGGTTTCTTAATTTACATATAAAATATTTTCTTATTTTAGCAGATATAATAATTACTTCATTTCCTAATTTCTATTGCAAGCATAATGTTTATTCCAAATTCTATTTTAATTCTGAGAAGAATTTCATAGCTTTAGCATTTGAATTTAAAATTCCAGGTAAATCCTAAGTGTTGTTTTAAGCTGCGTTTATAGTATATATATAGTCAGCAATGTGTTATTTCTACTCATAATAAAATTATCAATAACAAAATCTGTATATGAACTAAGGAATGATTGATTATTAAAATGTTCCATGATAGAAAATGTAGCACTATATTAAAAATTAAACTTTAGTACTTGAATTTAATAATCTTTTATTGCAGAATTATTGATCTCAAATTACATAATTTTAGTATCATACTTACTTCTATATTAAAAATATATAAAGATGTGCTTATTTTTAGTAAGGGAATATATTCATACAAATACTCTAAGCAAAAATCTCCCGGAGTCAATTAAAAATAATAAAAATAACCCAGATTTTAATCAAAAGAATTTAACACAGGTCTTGTATCACCATATTAAACATTAGATTTCAGTACTTTATTAATTTAATAAACTTTAGTACTTTGGTAATTATTGATATCATATAACGTATTTATAGTATATACTTACTTTATTTTTAACAATATATATAGATGCACTTGTTTTTCGTAAGGAATATATCAATGTAAATACTCTAAGTAAAAATCTCACAGAGTCAATTAAAAATAATAATAAAAAAAATTGTAATCAAAAGAATTTAAAATTGTTATTTATCTATGTTAAAAGTAAAATTTTTTGTTTCTGAAAATACTATTTAAATTACAATACATTTTTGTATTCGTGTGTATATATTGTGTATGCATTTAAAAACTGTAATTTTAAATTAAGCATTTTTTTTTTCGGTAATCATTTATGTATAACATATACATCATATGAATCACTGTATCTTAATATTTAAAAGAAACTGTTTATTCAGTATATATTTTATAATAAGAAAATAAGTTGCAAAACTGTTGAAAATTACTTAAAAAATACGTTTATAGTTAAATAAATAAAATATTTTCTTCTCAAAGTTAGTGCTAGTAAAAAGTGTGAGTAGAATATATTCTACCAAAAACAAATTTTTGCTTGACTTTTAACAAAATCCTTTCATAAAACGCGCAACTTTAAAATCTTCTTATAAAAATAAGCTCTCTGATACACATCACGTACCTACAGAGATGTTAAAAGAAAACCCCAACAATAACAAACCATTTAAGAAAACCCTTTGAACCCCTAAAGCTTGAACAGCACGCGCTGTATATCAGTGGACTGACCATCACTGGCTTAAGTACTTTGCCACCTCTGACCTCTTTTCTACTCCTTTGTGAACTCCACAGTTCCAGCCTAGGTACACGGAGTTGACAGACATCGTGGGGGCCCACCAACCAGAAGAATGGCCACCTACTGTTCGCCAGGGAACACCTGCGACTGTCTGATGACAAAACCTCAATGGATCACGCCTTTCTGCTTGTGACCACCTCACCTGTGACTGAAAACAAACATTGACCGCAAGACTTGTTTAGCAGCACCCTGACTTGTGTTACTCGTGGACGCTCACAGTATGATGTCACTGAAAGGCAGAAGAACATTTTTATCAAAGTACTCGCAGCTCACCCTCAGTATTTGGACGAATTCCTGATCGGTCCAGGCTCAACAGTGTTTGTCAACTCGCAATTTGTCAGGATTTTGGAGAATGTTTCTGGCCTTCAAGAATTTTTCTGGGATGATCGAAGTTTGCTCTGCAGATCATCTTAGGTTCAAAAACAGGTGCACCCTATAAGGTGTTTACAGAAACCTCAATGAAGCAAATACTTTTTGCCCATCATCTCCTTAACTTGACTTTGCACCCTTTTTTAAGAGATTAAAACGTCGACGCTATGATGAGCTTTGCACTTTTCTGGAAGAATTTATAAGGATTTAAAAGGGAAAAGGAATCAAGTATTTTATATGACGATAATCTTTGCAGAAATTTCGAGAATTTTATTTTATTTTTTTATTTTTCAGTGCAATTCCGATCACATTTCTGGTTTAAGCATTGCCTGAAATTCAAGGTTCCTCTAGATAAATGCTATGAGATATTTTTGTTTTCTGAATTATTAAATAAATTTAGTTTTATTTTCTTCCCAAATAATTTATTATTATTGTTAATTGGGAATTATTTTTAAATAACAAATTGTTTCATATTCAACTTATTCATCCCCTTTTTTTCTTTCAGTTTTCTGCAAATCTCCCTCTTGGAGGCATGATTATGTGTTTGTTTAAAGTTATATTTTTACACTTTGTATTTATTGTCTTCTTTACCCCATAAAAACATCAAATGTTTCATCATTTTATAAATAAATAATACGAAAAAATCATAATTTTAAAGTTATGACTGATTACAAGAATGTCGAAAATCTTTTTAAGAAAATCTAGTACACCTGCTACATTGGTTTAATAATTAAAATACAGACTAAAATTAGTCATTATTCCGCAGTAAAAGCTATTTTTATTCTGTTAAAAGTTTGGTTATTTGTTAGCTACAAAAACGAAAAATTACTACTGAACGTGAAATTCATATACTTTTTATAGAACCAAACCAGCGATATTTATTTTTGTTCTTTTTTTTTTTTTTTATTTCGTATATTGTGGGATTGTCAAATTTGGTATTTGGCTTTATATTGTGAGGATTTAAATACATATATTTAAAATCATTGCTGTACGTTTTAAAGCACTTATCTCAAAAATACTTTTTAATAAAATTTCATTGAAATGCGGATTTTAAAAAAACATGAAATGTTTCATTATTTTATAAATAAATAGCACTAAAAACCATAATTTTAATACTATGGCTGATTACAATAATATACAAAATCTTAAAAAATCTATTTGTTAGCTACATCAACTAAAAATTACTATGGAACTTGAAATTCATGTACCTTTTTATAGAACTAAACCAGCGATATTTATTTGTTCTTTTTTTTTTTTTTTTATTTTGTATGTTGTGTGATTGTCAAATCTTATATTTGGTTTTCTGTTGTAAGAATTTAAATGCATATATTTTAAATCTTTGTTGTATGTTTTAAAGCACTTATCACAAAAACCTTTTAATAAAATTTCATTGATTATTGGTTGAAATTAAAACAATAAATGTTTCATTATTTTATAAATAAATAGTACAAAAAAAACCCCATAATTTTAAGTTCAATCATAATAATTTACGTACGATGATAATTTTAATGATATGACTGATTACGATAATGTAGAAAATCTTTGAAAAAATCCAGTACACCTGTTACATCAATTCTCTAATTAAATACATTAAAAAAATAAAAATCCACACCTAAAGTACATATTTATTATTTCACTTTTATTCCGCAATAAAACCTATTTTTATTCACAGAGCTTCAAAAAATTGGCACACAAATACGATTTGTAAAACTTTTGATCGTGACAAAAGATCGTTTTTCAATCGAAAAAAATGGACGCTGACCAAGTAATCATGGGATATAAGAAACGAACAATCAAAAGGAATCTCTGTAAAGGAGGTGCATAATCCTTTCCACCCCATCCGTAACCGTCGCCTCTCTCCTGTTACAGCACTGAATAATCCTCGTACAAGAGACAAGGCAACAAAACTAAAAAGCGAGGAAAATCGTAACCAGAAACGCATATTAATGCCAAGGCACGTATTTCTGCTTGAACACAGCTGCATTCGAACTGTATGTCTGACTGGCCGACGAGGTTCAACCTCCCTCCTTCAGAGATTTATTTTTACTACTTAAGTTAACAATCTAATCTCAGTTACGCCCAAAGTTAAAACGAACGCTTCTGTTTTAGTTCGTGCCGAACAGAACCAGAGTGCTTTTTCCCGAAAAAAGACGGCTTTTCCGAGAGTAAACAGTCTGGTTTAGACGTCGTAAGGTTAAGAACGAGGTCTGACAACTGTGAGTTCACAACTCGCGTGATATAAGGTTATACGAGTGTTTACGTCTTTTTGGTTAAAATGGTTAAAACACGGGAAATAATGAAGATATCTCTTTTTCTTACCATAAAAAAAAAATTTTTTTTTTTCAGAGTACTGGTAATTTCTGAATAATTCCTTTCAATTTATTTATACAATTTCATTTGTAAATGAACAGATTTATTTTTAATCCTACTTGGATTGTAAATCTGAAAAAATTAAATTGATATTGAAAAGTTTGTTTCTTTTTTCTCACTACGCTGTAAATGAATTTTATGAAATATTTTGTAAATAAATGTTTTACTGGATTTTATTTTTTAAAATCAAACAAATACTTAGGATAAATATATAATTATAACTAAACCCCTAACCTAGAAAAACGTAACCTAGAGTAAATAGTCTGATTAGACGAGATCTGAAGTTAGGTTATAACGAGGTCTGACAACTGTGAATTCACAACTCGCGTGATATAAGGTTATACGAGTGTTTACGTCTTTTTGGTTAAAATGGTTAAAACACGGGAAATAATCAAGATATCTCTTCTTTTTACCATAGAAAAAAAATTTATTTTTTCAAAATACTGGTAATTTCAGAACCATTAATTTCATTCCATTTATGAATGGGCAAATATAAAAATGAACAGATTTATTTTTTTAATTCCACTTGGTACACAAGATTTTGCTGCCAAAAATTTTGTAAATCTGAGGAAAATTAATTTGTTATTGAAAAATTTTGTTTCTTTTTACTACTATGCTGTAATTGAACTTTATGAAATAATTATAAATAAATGTTATACTGGATTTACTTTATACGTATATATAAAATGTACTGTATATACTTTTTTAAAAAAAGCAAACAAATACATAGGATAACTACAATTAAAACAAAACCTTAACCTATAAAAGCAAAATTAATAAATGAAGCAACTAAATCAATTACTTAATAGTTAATAATAATAATTGTTACGTATTTATTAAACTATTATTATTAATTGAGCTAAGTTATTATCAATTGCTTAATAATTATTGATATATAGTAAGTGAATAACAGGATTATAGCAGCAATTAATTCATCAGTTTTTCAAATATGCAGAGATGCGTTAATAAGGTACAATTTTAGACCACAACATTTTAAGGCCCAATTTCGTAAATAAATCTGTAATATTTTTTGTGAGCACAGTGGAAAAATTGGTTTTTTTTCATTAAAATTTTTTTTCATTAATTATCATTATGAAAAATTAATGAATTAATCATTGAATTATCATTAATTTTTCATTAACCATCGTAATTCATTTTAAATATCATTAATAATATAACTAGTAAATTATATTATTATCTTTATTACATATTAAGTATATTATTAAATTTTTATTGTAGTGTTACACATATTGAATATATATTTAAAAATTAAATATCCAATAAAATACAAATTATGTACCCCCTCATCCTTTACAAACTACTGATAAAACGGAAAGGATTTTGTATGCCTTAAAAGAACTTCCTTTCGATTGTTCGTATTTTATATCAGATGATTACTTTTTAAAATATATTTTTCCATATAGGTTTAATCTTTTGATCACAAACAAAGGACTTCGAAATTTGTGTTTCATGTGAAATTATTGAAGGATTAAATGATTTTTAATTTTACAATTTTCTTTAATTTTCTTCCTTGAGTTTCTTTATTGAATTTTTTTCCAATATTTAATTGATTGTTAATGATCTTTATAACTTAAATGGACAGATTGTAATAGGTCACTGACATGTGTCCAGCGTGCTAATCAAAACAAATGTCAAACATTTAGCAGTATGTGAATAGTTGAAAAATAGACTTTTGCATATCTTAACAATTTACTCTTTTGATCACGAACAAATGACTTCTAAACTTGTATTGTACTGTGAAAATTTAATGATTAAATGGTTTCTCATTTTACAATTTTCTTTAATTTTTCCAATATTTAGTTGATTAATAATAATTAAATGGACAGACTGTAATAGGTTAGTGACATGTGTCAAAAGTGCTAATGAAAACAAATGTCAAACATTTAGCAGTATGCGAATAGTTGGAAAATAGACGTCTGCATATCTTCACAGTTTAGTTCTTTGATGATGAACAAATGACTTCTAAATTTGTGTTGTGCATGTGAAATTAGTTAATGATTAAAGGATTTTTAATTTTACAATTTTCATTAATTTTTTTATTGCAATTTTTTTTTAGTTGATTATTAATAATCCTTGTAACTGATATGGGCAGACTGTAGTAGGTCACTGACATGTGTCCAGTGTTAATGAAAACAAATGTCAAACATTTGACTAGTTGAAAAATAGATGTCTGCAGCATATCTTAACAAAGTCTTTTGATCATGAAATTATGATTTTTGCATGTAATTATTTAAGGATTAAGTGATTTTACAGTTTTCTTTTAATTTTTTTATTGAATTTTTTAATATTTAATTAATTATTAATAATCTTGTAACTTAAATGGACAGACAGTAATAGGTCACTGACATGTGTTCAGCGTGTTAATGAAAACAAATGTCAAACATTTAGTAATATGTGACTAGTTGAAAAATAGATGTCTGCAGCATATCTTAACAATTTAGTCTTTTGATCATGAAAGTATGACTTCTAAATTTGCATTGTGCATGTGAAATTATTTAATGATTACAGTATTTTTAATTTTACAATTTTCTTTAATTTTTTTTTATTGAATTTTTCTAATATTTAGTTAATTATTAATAATCCTTGTAACTGAAATGGGCAGACTGTAGTAGGTCACTGACATGCGTCCAGCGTGCTAATGAAAACAAATGTCAAATATTTAGTAGTATGTGAATAGCTTAAAAATAGACGTTTGCATATCTTAACAATTTAGTCTTTAGTGTTACTTATGACTACTAAATTTGTACTGTACATGTGAAATTATTTAATGTTTAAATTATTTTTAATTTTATAATTCTCTTTAATTTTTTTGTTGAATTTTTATTGAATTTTTTTCTAATATTTAGTTGATTAATAATATTCCTTACAACTTAAATGGACAGACTGTAATAGGTCACTGACATGTGTCCAGCGTGCTAATGAAAACAAATGTCAAACATTTAGTAGTATGTGAATAGTTGAAAAATAGACGTCTGCATATCTTAACCACTTATCAAACAATGGTTACACATGAATAGCTTTTATCACGTAAAGTGTTGCTGAAATGAACGTAAATATCCTTTTGCTAGCTTTACACTTTGACTGTGTCGGTTTAGACTTTGGTCGTGACTACAGGGCAATGCTCTCGAATAACGAGCTGTAGAGCATTTTTCATTATAAATACTGAGTTACATTCAGTGTCTGCATTAACCTTTTCTCACTTTTTTTCTTGAGAAAGAAATTGAAATCTTTACAAAAACTTCGTTATCCACCAGAAAGCACACAGTTATCATTGTAAATAGTTTTAATTATTTATCTCTTAAAGTTAAATTTAAACATATATAAGTGCTTAACTCTTTTACTTTTAACAAAAAAATTAATTAGATTTTTGTTTCTTAAAGATTAAAGTCTGATATAATTTTTTTTGAAAATCAATATCGATTGTATATTACTTGGTTCATTTAATAATATCTTAATGAAATGAAAATTTTAACAGATTTTATTTATTGATTCATATAAATAAAATTCCCTAGACTAAGACATGAAATTATTTATATTTCAGCTAACCTATGTTTATATTTTTGATAAATTTTACTCTAATTATAATATCCTGTTTACTCAATTACCATTAGCTACTTACACTATAATAATACAATCGATGTTTAAATTCTATGATCATATTCAGTGATGCATATGATCATAGAAATCAACATAGAATGTGACAAATCGGTTAAAATGCATAAATTATCACCAGTCTGTTTACTCAATTTCCTTTAGTTAATTGCATTATAATAATACGATCGATGTTTAAATCTGATGATCATATTCCTAGATGCAGCCTCATATGTGACAAATTGGTTAAAATGCATAAATTATCACCAGTCTGTTTACTCAATTTCCTTTAGTTAATTGCATTATAATAATACGATCGATGTTTAAATCTGATGATCATATTCCTAGATGCAGCCTCATATGTGACAAATTGGTTAAAATGCATAAATTATCACCAGTCTGTTTACAATTTCCTTTTAGTTAATTGTCGATCGATGTTTACTCATATTTCATATGTGACTTTAAAATGTTAATTGCATTATTATTATAATAATACGATCGATGTTTAAATCTGATGATCATATTCCTAGATGCAGCCTCATGTGACAAATTGGTTAAAATGCATAAATTATCACCAGTCTGTTTACTCAATTTCCTTTAGTTAATTGCATTATAATAATACGATCGATGTTTAAATCTGATGATCATATTCCTCGAAGTAGCTTCACATGTGACAAATTGATTAAAATATTTAAATTATCATTTAATGTTTTACTAGTTCATAAAATATTTTTCATTTTACACATAGCACTTTTAGCTTAAATACTTTTTTAAGACAATGAGGAAACGATATTGGACCAAACAACTGTTATTGACCCAGAAAGTCGAATGCAGTCCATCAAAACACTTATTGGGGCATGTCTGTCCACCTGTGAACCACTTCATAATAAAAGATATATAAAACGAAAACTTGGACAAAACAAACGCTGTCGACTCAAAAGTCGAATGCATTACACCGAAACATACACCGGGGCATATCTATCCACCTGCAAGCCAACTTTTTAATAAAAGACGTCTTGCCCTCCGCCCACCCAAACTTGTAAGAGTCATCACCGCTAGACATAAAATCAGCATGTGGGGGCGGCATTTCAAAGAGATCGCACCTTGCAAGCTTTATGTCGGAAGTCCTGCGTAATCCCATTTATTGTTTGAAAGAGCACTTCACGCGCCAACCTTTATGTTACCACTGGAAATATCCTTCGTCACGACGTAATTAGCAGGTCAGCGTCTTCAAAAACGATGAATCTGAAAATAATTGCAGGTGCTTGTCCGTATAGACATTGTTAAAAGTAGAACACGTTATAGGGAACGTTTTGTTCTTGAAAGTATTCAGCAAGCATTTTTGTTTCTTATTTCTTTTTTACTGAAATATCTTCTGAGTGATGTTTTTAAGATGATTCTAAAGAGATACTGACATTAAATATCAATAATTTAATCCAGTAACTAAAACAAAAACTAAAATAATAAAGTAAGGTTAAGAAATAAATAGTTAAATAAAAAATAATAAAAATAACTAAAATAAGGTTATTATTTCAATCGTATCGTAAAACTATTTTAAATTAAGATTGAATATGAAACTATTAATGGCAGGTGCTTGCCTATATAGACATTGTTAAAAGTAGAACACGTTACAGGGAACGTTTTGTTCTTCAAAGTATTCAGCAAGCATTTTTGTTTCTTATTTCTTTTTACTGAAATATCTTCTGAGTGATGTTTTTAAGATGCTTCATTCTAAAGAGATACTGACATTAAATTCAATAATTTTCCAGTAACTAAAACAAAAACTAAAATAATAAAAAGTAAGGTTAAGAAATAAATAGTTAAATAAAAAATAATAAAAAATAACTAAAATAAGGTTATTATTTCAATCGTATCGTAAAACTATTTTAAATTAAGATTGAATATGAAACTATTAATGGCAGGTGCTTGCCTATATAGACATTGTTAAAAGTAGAACACGTTACAGGGAACGTTTTGTTCTTCAAAGTATTCAGCAAGCATTTTTGTTTCTTATTTCTTTTTACTGAAATATCTTTCGAGTGATGTTTTTAAGATGCTTCATTCTAAAGAGATATGACATTTATCAAAAATTTGATCCTTTAAATAAATAACTAAAATAAGGTTAATATTTTCAATCGTATCGTTTGACTATTTTAGAATAACATTTTATGCTAGGCGATTATTAGGAAAAAAAGAAAATTGTAGGTGCTTCAACTTGAAGTAGAACGAAATGGGAAATATTATAATTAATTAAAAAAATAATTACTTCAATTTTTTAATACTAAGTATTGTATAGACTTAGTATACTAATATTTTTAGTATACTAAATATGCTAAGTATTTTTTAAAACTAAGTGTATTCTAGGTATTTTCTTTTTAACACTGGTGCAACAAAACATACTACAACATCACATAAATTTATTACGTAGATTATTTATTTTCCCCTTTTAAAGCTTTTGTATTTTTAAGATCACTGTTTTTAAAAGCATTGGCTATTTGCAAATAACAACAACAATACATTTTTCAGTATTAGAAGATTATTTACCTTCTGTATATCAAAAGTATCAAAGTCATTTAAAAATCACAAATTAATTTAAAACAGATTCTATTTTAATTTATTTTTAAATGAATTTCTTCAAAATGTATGTAGAATAAAAACTAGCCTATTTAAGCTTCAAATACAAATAAAATCCTTAAATAGAACCACTTCTTTCACAGAGAAGTATTTATCAGATGATTACACCTCCAAATATAATAATAAATGCCCATGAAAAATTATAATGATAAATTAATATTGAAAAAGTTACTTACTGAGAAAATTTCCAAGCCACTTCTCTTACATCTCGCTTGATGTAGCGAGCAACAAAACTGATCATAAATGTAAGCTAAACACCAAGCGTATGGGAAGTTAAAGCCCTATACACATGTTTCTTCCACTTTCGTTTTTTTTTTCTCTTTGTAAGTCGTATGTTTTGAAATTGCGAAATGTGCTGTTTTCGTGCTGTTGTTTATGTTCGAAACTTGTATTTTTTGTTTGCCCCTACATGGGTTTGCCCAAGGTGATGACCTGTGAGTTCTTTGCAGGCATTCACTTTTTTTCTGAGAATTATTACAGGCTTTTGGACTATTGCTTTCAGCATGTATTGCTTACAAAAAAAAAAAAAGAAAAAATGCTTTAAAACATGTTTAAAGATTAATTGCTGCAGTTAGTAATGCAGTTCTAATTTCTCAATGATAATTACGTGCAAATTCACTTATAATTTGTTTTATTTAAATTAAAGTGTCTTTGACTCAACGAGGCATAGATCTGTGAGGACCGTGGGATACAGATACATGATACAGAAACTCACTGTAACTTCGCCGCAGGCAGCACAAAAAAAAAAAAAAAAAAAAGAAATCAAAATTATCAAACATATTTTTAATATATATAATAACTAATAAATAATGTAACATAAAAAATCATACGAAGAATTTAATGTGCAACATTCAACCCTACCCCGCAGAAAGAAAGCATCTCCTGACTCGAAATCTGCCAGTAGGCAGACGGCCTTGGCTCACCATGGGGTCTGTTGTGCCAATGAAGAAGAAGAGTGTGCAACAACTTGATTGCACACCTTCCATGATTGCAATAATTTTTATAACATTACAAAAATTTAATAATTTAATTAATAATTTAATTTAATTTAAAACTATATCTTTAGACTGATTTTTCAAATAATTATTAATCGTTTAATATGTCATTAGTTCATCTTAGGAATAATTATGGTAGTTTTAGTATTTGAAAAAGTAGGGCGCATAAAATTCTTTTAATACCTCAAAATATTTCTTCGAGAAACTATGTTATAGCAAAATTGAAATGGATAATTATTATACTTTTTATAACAACTTAATAAAATTGTATTGACTTTTCCATAAAAAATTAATTCATATTTTTGTTGATAATGTAACCTTGTGCCCTAAAATTAAAATCGAACTTTAAAGACACATATAGATATTTAATCATATAAACAGATATAGTAGACATTTAAGCATATAAACTTATAAATGCATTTAAGCGTACATACATTTGAAACATATAAACATACTCAGACATTGAAGCATATAAACATATACAGACATTTAAATTGTAACATTAGACTGATTTTTCAAATAAAAGGGCTTAGAATCCTCGAACACATAGATGCAAATATATCCTAATTATCGCCAATCCACTTTACATCCTCTCAATTTTTCACCCGATGAAAACGTAACATTTTGACAAACAATTGCGCGTACAAACACCGCCTTTTGATCGAAACCAGTGGTAAAAGTGATTTATTACAATGAAGACAAACGGAATCCCCATTCATCGGAAATAACTGTGGCATTTTAATTGGTGCGGAGAAGCCAACAAGGAGAAGTCGCTTGGCCTCCACGCATTAACAATAGAGAAGGTTAATATTTATTCAACATTGATATCGTGTCAGGCCTTAATTATTAGAGCCATCCGTTCGGCCAATATTTGCAGTGCAAAGGAAGTAAAGGGAACTTATCAGAGGCGCTGCATTCCAAACAAGCCCGTTATAACAATGCAAACACATATTTCATTGTTTGATATGTTGGCTCGACACATTGCAGACGATCCCTTCTCTTTGAGGAGTGGGGCAAATATTTTCCAAGCTCTAGTGCGCCCCGCACTCTGTATAAATGGGGCGACGCCTTAAGGCCAGCTTCACATTTAAACGTCCCTCGCAGTGAGAACTTAGGCATTTATCTACACCACCAGTAAAGCCTTTTTTACCATTCGGATTCACTCAAAGATGGGTAGGTGACGTTTCTTTTTTCCATAACCCCTTTCGAATAAAAATTCGAACTTCGTATATCAGTTTCCTTTCCAACTTCTGGAATGCTTTACGGTAACGCTAACTGTTCACGTTAAATCTGCTACTTTGCCATTCCCATTTGTATAAACACAAGCACTTTGTAAGATTAAAATTTCGAATTTAGAGTTACTATCACTGTAACTGTATAAAATTGGATACCTTTACGGTAACGCTAACTGTTTACGTTAAGTCTGCTACTTTGACATTCCCAATTGTATAAACATAACCACGTTGAAAGATAAAATTTCGAATTTAGTGTTACCATCACTATAACTGTATGCGAAATTATCTGTTAGAAATTAGTTTTATCTTCATTATTAGTGCTAAGGAATTTCCATGTTCAAATTGTAAGCATTGCTTGGCATAAAAGTTAATTTATAGATAATTATAAATAGTTATTCGTTTATGTCAGCGGCCTGGTGGCCAATTAGCTAGCACGCTGGTCTGGCATGGATGTTTGTTAGTGGTTCAGAAACCATGTTAAACTGTACGTCCTGGTCTAATTAGCCCAAAGTGTGCACAGAATGACCATACAGCGACCAACCAAACCAATCATTTATGTGATTGAGATATTTGAAGATCACAAGAATGCATGTTTGTGAAGAATCCAAGGAAAACTGAACATGGCAATTGTTTAAAAAGTTTTATCTTTTAATTTAATTTAATTTAAGATTTTTCATATATTTAATTAATAATTTTTATTTAGTTTAAATGTTCGATTTTTTTTTCCATTTAAGACAGTATAAAACTCAAACGATCGTAATTCTGTTAAGCTATAATGATCAAATTTTAATTTGAGAACAATGTTGTTTGCTGAGAAAAACTTATTTATTTATCTTATCTCATTTATTATCATTTGATCTATAGGCATTGACCTGTGAAGGTATGTAAACTTGCGAAAATGTAATGACCTCATTTCTCCTTGTTTATTACTTTATATGAAAATGGGATAAGTTTCATTTCTCTTTGTTTATACCTTTTCATGAAAATGGGATAAGTTTCATTTCTCCTTGTTTATTCCTTTTTGTAAATATATTTGTTTGAATTATGTATGATTTTTTTTTATTTTTAGCACTTCATTCCATTTATAAAAATATATTTTTACAGTATTTCCGTTTTAAATGTTATTTCATCTGTTCATTAAATCTGTGATTTATTGCAAATAATAAATCTGATAACTCATCATCAAAAATATTGACTTATTCTTTTGCAAAGCTTTTTTTGTAATCATCAAAATGCATGCATAAAACACAAGATACCTATCAACAATGGCTATATTACAAACTATTTTTAAAAATACAATCAGTTTCAATTTAATTATGTATGTAGCTAAAGATTAGTAGAAACAGTTTCCACATCACTTTTTAATTAGACCAATCAACCGAAAAATATTTAAATTGTGAAGTAATTAAAATAAAAAAATGCTTTTCATAAAATAGCTTCTACTTTAATAAATTTTTATTGTTTCGATGCAAACTGTATAATAATAAAAGTAATCTTAAACAATCAAAGCTACTAAAAATGTTATAATAAACACTTTTTTCTTATCCTACTTGGTAGACAGCAACATCTAGACCAAGTCCAAGAACCCTTGTGGGTCACATGGAAGGAAGGATGGGGGGGCAGCTTCTGTTGTGTTGGAGCACCCGTAGGTAGAAGTCTGACTTGGCTCCTTGACGCTGAAGAAGGAGGGCAATGCCTTCCGAAAGAACTTTTAGGGGGAACTACCCCACATATTTGCGTATCATAGGAGAGAAAACCCAGAAAAATTCCCACCAGGTAGTCCGACTAATGAGGCAAGATGCTGAACATCCCAAACGCCACCGAGTCTCCTCGGTTTTTGAAACAGTATCTACATCAAATCCGCCAGCGGATTGAAGCTCCACCCCTAATGCTCACCAGCAGCGAGCATTGCCACTGAGCCACGAGTCGAGCAATAAACACTTAAAGAAAGAAATCAATTATCCAAATAAAATTTCAAATTTCGAAGTAAAAATCGTGGTATTATATTTCTGTCTAGTAACACAGTCTGAAGTGATCAAACCCGTTAAACAACATAATAAGGAAAATGCCTTTTAATATCTAGAATTTTAAAAGTCATCTAAAAACAGCTGATGAAATGAAAACTTTTTGTTTAACTGTCAGAACATCTTGAGTAGAATATCAGAATCGATAAATAAAAAGGAATGGCATATTTCAAATCATTGCTCATTCAATATATCTTAATCATATGATCATAAGTACCAAAAAGACATCAATAAAGTCTTAAAAAGGTGGGTTTACACCGGATACTAAATCTCACGTCATAAATGATAACTAATCGAAAGCATGAAATGACAAGAGATCTGTCTGACAGGCTGGATGGTTTTCTACGCTGGAAGATTTTAGTGTCCGGTGGAAACTTATCTTAATAGTAGCTGCCATTTCCTTTTATTGCATTCTAAATCCACCTCTCTGTCATATTTCAAAAAAAGAAATTAACAATTTTTGAACACGCTAAAATTTTGAAATAAATTACTCAGATAGCCTATGGTATATGCATTTTCGAGAACATAAATTTATAATAGAAAGAAATCCTTAGAAAATTGTTTAATTTAATTAGTAAATATAATTATATATAAAACAAAATTTTGATAAGAACCACTGACATCTGAAGCTTGATCATTACAAGATGCTATGTTTAAATTTCGCTATTATTATGTATTTTATGTTGTCTATAATTGAATCAGATTGGCAGGTTAATGAAAGAGAATTAATTGAATTTCTGTATTGCAGTTTTTTGATAAATCATGCAAAAATAAAGCTGCATTGTTCGGAACATTTTTAATGGTGTGCTTTTATTATTGAACTTTAAACAGTTGTCAAAATGCACTTATATTAAATTTAATATATTATTATAACAATTGTATAAAAATATAAAAAACTTAATGGTCAAGGGACAGAAAAAAATCTGTATATTAAAGATTATAATGTAAGACGGAAGTACATATTCACAGAGACTGAACGAGTCGAAACTTAGGCAGATACGTTACTTCTTATGAATGCCAGACAACAACTCTCTTAACGTTTCTAGGGGAAAAAATTAGTTATTTTTTGATGGAAAATAATCCTTCGAACCATTTCAATAGCAGATCCACGAATAAATAAAACTTACTTTAAAATAATGTAAGCAAATCAGTTTAGTGAAGACTATAAAAAGTCAGTATTTGAAGACTATAATAAGGTAAGGCGAAAGTAACATATTCATAAACTGAACTAGACCGAACTAGTCGAAATATAGACCTATGCATTGCCTGTTATAAATGCCTACTATCCTTTAAAAAATTAGACGTTTTGATGAAAAAAAGTTATTTTTTGATGAAAAATAATTCTTTGAACCATTTCAATAGCAAAGCAATGAACAAATAAAACTTATTTTAGAATAATGTACGTAAATCAGTATATTGAAGACCATAAAAAATCAGCATATTGGAGACTATATATAATAAGGTAAGGCGGAAGTGCATAGTCATACAGACTAAACGAGTCGAAACCTGTCTATGTTTCCATGCCAGTATATTCGTCTATGTTTCTATGTCCTATTTCTTTCTAACCTATTTCTTCTCTCCCTTAAAAACGAGACATTTCGAGGGAGAAAAAAATTTATTTTATTATTTTTTGATGAAAAATAATCCCTTGAACCATTTCAAAGCAGAGTCATGAATAAATGAGAACTTACTTTAGAATAATGTAAGCATCATCTAAGTGTTTCAGCGGTTAAGAGGAAAAAGGCAAGTATAAAAAAAGTGGACAAATAGCATTACTGCGAACAAATAAAAGCGATGTGTAAATTGACAGGACGACTCTTTCCCGTCAACATGAAAACTGGATCAATAAAACGAGATATTCATCTGTTTCTATAGACTGAGAGCAGGTCAAACATTTACCATGAAAGGAACAAACAGTTTGAGCAGGAGGCGTCCTTTAAATACAAGATTTTTCGCTTTGCCCTCAGATACTCTGGATTGAAAACTGGGAGAGGAACCCCTGATCCTGGTCCCTGCATTTCTGGAGGACGGTAACAGGGGAGGTCTTGTCCGTGAGTTAGTTTCAATTTAGTTTTTCTTATTTCATAAAGAGTTGTTTTATAATCCGTTTATAACCTCATAGTTTGATTAGGCTTATATATCCAAGCCTTTCTTCTCAGATATATGTAATTCCTCTTTTTCGTTTTAATGTAGTTTCATTGAAAGACATATGATCTTACAGTGATTGTGATCTTCAGTTTGTTATAATCCGTTTTCTTTTAAATGTGCCTTATGTTGTTAAAAATATGTAGATATTCAGTGATTAATTGATGTTAAATTTAATTTACTAATTTTCTGGAGCACGGTAATACAGGAGGTCTTGTCCGTGAGTTAGTTTGAATTTAGTTTTTCTTATTTCATAACCCTCAGAGATTTATTATGCCTATATATCCAAGCCATATATATATATATATATCTATATATCTATATATATATCTTTCCAGATATGTATCTTTTCGCTAATATTCACCTTTCATTGTTTTAATGCAGTTTTATTGAAAAAAATAGTCTTGCAAATCCTATTCCATTTTCTTTTTAGATGTACATTATGTTGTTAAAAACATTTAGATAATCAGTGATTAATTGACGTTAAATTCAGTTTACTAAATTTAAAATTATTTACGGAAATATTTAGATAATCAGTGATTAATTAACGCCAAGATATGTATCTTTTCGCTAAAATTCATCTTTCTTTTGTTTCAATGTAGTTTCATTGAAAGAAAAATGATCTTGCAAATCCTAATCCGTTTTCTTTTAAATGTGCATTATGTTGTTAAAAATATTTAGATTATCAGTTATTAATTGACGTTGAATTTAGTTTAATTTAAAAAATTTAATTTTTTCGATTAATATTTAAATAATCAGTGATTAATTAAGTTTTTCTTATTTAAGTAAAGCGTTATTTTATAAGTTTTTACTAAATTTAAAATTATTTCCGTAAATATTTAGATAACGTTTTCAGGGATTAATTAACGTTAATTGATGTTAAGTTTAATTTACTAAATTTAATTTTTTTTCCTGAAATATTTAAATAATCAGAGGGTAACAGTGCAGTTTACTAAATTGGTCTTAGTCCGTGAGTTTAGTTTGAATCTAGTTTTTCTTTTCTCATAAAGCGTTGTTTTATAATTCGTTTTTACCCTCAGAGCTTTTATATATTTCATCTTTCTTCTTCGTTTTGATGTAGTTTCATTGAAAGAAAAATGGTCTTGCAAATCCTAATCCATTTTCATTTTAAATGTGCATTATGCTTTTAAGAATATTTAGATAATCAGTGATTAATTGACGTTAAATTCAGCTGACTAAATTTAAAATTATTTCCGTAAATATTTAGATAATCAGTGATCAATTAACGTTAAATTTAGTTTACTAAATTTAAAATTATTACCGTAAATATTTAGATAATCAGTAATTTTTTAACGTGAAGTTTAGTTTACTAAATTTTAAATTATGTCCTAAAATATTTTGAGTTCTATTTAATGATTAAGAACTTTATGTTCAGTATTAAATCGAGCAATAGTTATTGGTTTTTAATTTATTATTTTTCAAAGAAGATTTCTTTTATAAATTGATTTCATTTCAAATGTTTTTGCAAAAATAAACACAACCCTATTGTAAAAATTCGACAAAAGTATTTTTATTCAAGGACTTTACCTTGATAGTAATAATAATCAATTTCAAATACAATTTCCTCACTATTTAAGATATAATATCAAATATTCAGTGCAATATTTGAATTTATTTTTTTATCAAAAAGTGGATTTTCTGATAAATATATTTCTATTTTTAAGAAATCAAATTTATTAAAGAAATTGATTGTCGATCATAAGTTTGGATTTTGAATTTTGGATATTCTTATAAATTTTTTTAAAGAAAATATAAATACTTTTTACTGGAGTGAATTTAAGCAGTTTTACTGATTCCTACTCCTTTTAATTTTCTTTTTTTATTTAGATGTCAAATCAAGATAAGAACTGTACTATTTAAATGATTTGCCTTCTGTGTCAATGAAAAATTTCATAAGGAACGCTACGTACGATTTTTAGAAAGCAACTCCTGCAATCTATGAACAATGCATTTTGAAGATAGTCATATTGCCTTTTTGACTTTTGAAAATTATTTGCATTATAAGAGGGTGGTAAAACTGTTCTTATTTATTTATATATTTCTGAGTTAAGTTTTATCGTTTCAGGTTTTTTACTAATATAAATTTAATCAATTTAACTTTTCTTTCCTCTTTTTCATGTCTTGCTTATTTAGATAATATATCCATACGATTTTAATGGCTTACTTTATGCATCAAGAAAACTTGTTTACTATTAACTGTTAGAAAATAGAAAGATTTTTGAAAGTACAAGTTTAATTTATCATTATTCTATGGTTTAAAAACCTGCCTTTAAGTCATATTTAAAGTAAAGTTCCTTGTAGTGAATATAATTTTTTTCAGAGCGATTATTTTTAAAAGAAAGTTTCAAATCATTTTATTAATTTAAGAAAATCATAATAATATCTTTTATTAAAAAATTTTTTTTTCGCATTTTAGACATAATATGCTAATGGCATAATAAATATTTAAGCTAACAATGACTTATTATTTTATTATTTTTATTTCAATTATTAATTATTTTATGTGTATTTATCCAAAGCTAAATGTGTGTTTGTTCAAAATTTAAAGATAATAGTAGCAAAATATTTGACAAAAGTTAAGACACACGTTCTTTAACTATAACAAAATTTTAGACCTTTCTAGAAAAATTATATTTTATTTCTTATTTGATACATCATTTTTGATATATATTTAACTACTTGAGTTCTTTTGAAAATAAATTAATCATAAAATAAATTACGTTGGTAGCTGAAAAGTTCTGCATGCTTATAAGGCAAGTTCTTTAACAAACTGTTAAAAAACAGCAAAAATACATTGTATAACAATACTCCCTTAAAATTAAAAAGTTGTTTGAAATCAATAGAAAAAACATTGTTTTGAAGATTAATGAAACTAAAATCTTTTCAAAAAAGTTGCACAATGACGCAATAAGTAACATTCATTAATTTTTCACATTCAATCTAAAAATACAAAAGCCCTGATTTAAATGAAACTTGTTTTTTTTTTGTTAATTAATAATATATTGTTTTGCAAGTTTTCCTGCAATCAATTATTTTACAAGTTATTTGTTTCCTATGATCAATTGTTAAACATGTTCTTGTAATTACCTGATCACCGTCAACAAAGCAAAATATGATTTTTAATTATTGGGATGATATCAATTTTTCATTAAAAAGAGTGTTACATATTAATTACTTCTAAAAAATACCTTCACAGCTAAAAATCGATATACGTCATTATTATTTTAAATCTTTTCATCGTTATTAATTTCTCTGCCTTATTAAGTAAGACTCAGTGTAATAATTAGAAATGTCCTTGTTTAAATTTCTTTAATATATAATTAATAAAACCCTGGCTTACCTACCATAAAGATTTATCGTTAAAAAAGATGTAAGGTGTACATCTTGATAAATATTCATAAACTAGCTTTATTAAAAAAGATTTCTTGAATCACTATAGATGGGTAATATAAACTACAGTAACAAAACAAATAAGCTGTTAATATCAGGCTTATACCATATATATAATATATATATATATATATATATATATATATAACTACTAAGGCTTATAATTATATACGACATATAATATAATATTTATAATTATACACGGCATCAATTTATGCTTCAGATGCAAATGCATTTAGTAATAATTTAATAATTTCTTAGGGCTTAGAAATTGATTACCTTTAAAATGTTATGATATTTTTTTAAATAAATTTCATTGAAATCGTGACATTTCAGCGTAAATATTTTATCAAATAATATTTTCATATGTATAACATTTTTATTCCCATTTTCCGATTCTCATGTATGTTTCTTTATTCACTAACATGTTTTGCTAAATAATGCTGAAACTAATATTTAAATTTTACTTTTATCCACCATATATTGACGAATATTTTCAGTTTCTCAGCAATAAACCGAACATATTTTCTATCCCATTGGACGTCATAAACAGTCACGTGACTTGAACTATTTTATAAAATCTAGTTGCACTTCTTCCAGTTGCATAACATTTTCATTCATATTTTCCGATTCTCAGCTATGTTTATCAATTCATAAACATATTCTCTAAATAATGCTTAAACTAGTTTTTAAATGTACTCTTATCCAGCATAAATTGACGAATATTTCAATTTCTAGTAATAAACCGAACATATCTTCTATCGCACTGGATATCATAAACAGTCACGTGGTCGTGTCATGTGACTTGAACTATTTTATAAAATCTAGTTTTCACTTCTTCCAGTTGCGTAACATTTTCATTCACATTTTCCGATTCTCAATTATGTTTATCGATTCATAAACATGTTTGTTAAACAATATTGAAATTAATTTTTAAATTTACTTTTATCAATATAAATTGACGAATATTTTCAGTTTCCCAGCAATAAGTCAAACATATCTTCTATCCCATTGAATAGCATAAACAGTCACATGGTCGTGTCTTGTGAATTGTCGTATTTTATAAAATTAAGTTGCACTTCTGAATTGCCATTTATTTGTTTTATTTCTTACTGCTTCAAAGCGCTAGAAATTTCGGTTTCCCCCATACTGTTGGATGACTTGCATACGGTCATTCATTGAGCAGAAATAACATGGTTTATAATATGCTGAGGATCGATATTCTTGATAGTTATATTCAAGTTATACTAATTCATTTCCTATAGTTTTATGTTGATTTCCTGGATAGTCCTTCTGTGGTTTATATATATTTTGGATCTTGAACAAATTCATTTTCAATTTTTTATCCTCTTTTTCTGTTTTTTTGTTAGAAACAGGTGACAATTTATATATAGCGAATACTTTTTTCATTGCTTAGTTCTAAGTCATACTCCATTCTCTTTTCATTTTTATGGAATATTATCTGTAGTTTTGTCTATATATATATATGTATAGAGGAAAAAAAGGTAAAAATCCCATAACATTTATTTGTTATGTTTTCGCATTTTTTTCATGTGAGTAGCTTCAACAGTTAAGTTGAATGAGTGCGACGGAAGTGTGCTGCAATTTTCATTGAGTTTTTCTACATTAAGATAACATTTCTTTAACAATATCATCATTTGACTAAACGGAAAAAATCTAAAAATACTTAAAAGAAAAGTATGTATAAAAGGTACAACTTTTCTTTGTCACAGAAAAAAACCGCTAAAAATCCATAAATATTGTTTGCTATTAACAATCTCTTTTCGTTTTTTTTTTTTTTATCTCACTTGGTAGACAACAACATCTAGACCAAGTCTAAGAATCCGTGTGGTTCCATGGAAGGAGGGGAAAAGGGGGCAGCTTTTTGTTGTGATGGAGCACTCGTAGGTAGAAGTCTGACTTGGCTCCTTGACGCTGAAGAAAGAGGGCAATGCCTTCCGAAACAACTTTTAAGGGCAACTACTCCGTATTTGCCTATTTTATGGGAGAAATCTGGAAAACTCCCACCAGGTAATCCGAGTAACGAGGCAAGATGCTGAACATCCCAAACGTCATCGAGACTCCTCGTTTTTTGAAACTGTGTCTGCAACAAAGCCGCCAGCAGATTGAACCTCCGCCCTAATGCACACCAGTGCACCGTTGCGATTGAGCCACGAGTAGGTCTCTTTTCTCAATAATACCTTCAACAGTTGAAATGAATGCAATTGA
>BPLR01010767.1:0-60247 GCA_021605095.1 Caerostris extrusa
TTCACCAAATCTTGGTTCTTTAAAATTGTTATTCTTCAGCGAGTTGAGAAATATGATTTATATGACATTAGATGGGTTTTGTGTTTTTCAAGAAATAGGTTAAATTCATTTGAACATTTTTAACTTACTGTTGTTATGTAGCACCCCTGGCATAATATGTAACACATTTATTCACTCCAAGATCTTCTTTGCTTTTATATGCCAAATATGGAGGGCACATTCTTCTGTCTTCTCTTCACTGAAAAGATCACAATTTCATTTTCTTTTTCTTACACCTTTACGGTAAAATATTTAAAAACATAGCTTGAATTCAGATTTCCAAGCAGAGGACAATTTCACAGAGAAACAATTTCCATTTTGTTTTGAAGTCGTTTTCAAATATTGGCAGCTACATGTTATTTATTTTTCATTTAGATTTATTTTTGTTTTAAGGTAACATGAACTAAGACAATCTGTTATTGTAAAGAATACAACAATCCAGTGGCATATCTATCGGGGATTTCTTTGTCAAATAAAAACATTTCTCTTGGGTGAACGATTTTACATCAATATCACAATGTATATTTTTACTGTTTTGTTCGTTTAGCATACATTTTTATTGATTTAAGTACTTATCATGTCACGAGGAGCTATTGTATACGTATAAAGAAGGGGATTACTTATTTACTAGGTAATAAAAGATGTGCATAAACTCATGTTATGAAATACAATGACACATGCAATAACTGGTAGAAATGCATAAATGCATTTCAACTTCAATGTCATAAAATATTTATTTTATTTACAATATAGTAAAAGGTTTAATGTTTAAAAGGTAACTTAATAGTGGGAAGATTTCTAAAAGGAAAATGAAAACAAAATTGCAGAGTTTTTAATGTAAAATTAATTTCATCTTCAATTAATTTTATATGTTTATTTCAAAACAGTTGGAGTACTGCGCAAAAGAGACAAGATATAAATAATGAAAATGCATAACGCTAAGTTAAAAACAACTTTTATAGTTAAAAACAACAGGATAAAATAACTTAAAAAATATTTCTTAATCAACATTTGACCACATAACGCACACATAAACAATGGGCGAAAATTTGAATTTTATAATGTAATTGAGAACAGAACGATATTAGTGTTACATTAGTGGTAGAAATGATTGTGTTATTAAAGTAAAATGAATGACAATGTTTGTTTAATTTCAAATAATATTTGTAAATTTATTTTATAAATAGTATAGTTTATTAAATTATTTTTATCAAATTTAATCAATAATAGAATTTTAATTAATAATAATTTAAGTTTAATAAATAAATTTTAATTAATATCCAAATAATAAGTTTAATGAATAAATTTGTAGTTAATATCAAATTATAAATTTATTTTAAATAAATTTTCAATAGTATATACTTAATAAATTTAAATTTTTACTTAAATTATGTAAGTGCTTTTTAATAAATTTTTAACAAGTTTTCATTATATATCTATATCTTCTTATTTAAATTAGAAGGTTGCATGAAAGTATAGAGAGGAGTTCCATTTACAAATTGTTAAAAAACTGGAGATGGATAAGCAGTAAATTTAAGGAACAATTGTGGCAACAATCACAAAGTAAACACATAGAAACAAACTTCAGCATTCTGAAACTGATAAGGCTCCACAACTGTAACATTATATCCTTTATTTGCCTTATGGAAGGTTTATTTAATTTGTGGTTTAATTAATTTATTTATTTTTAATTTGAGAAACATTAACTTGTTTTGTAGAAACACTCCCTCAATATTTTACATTTTGTGCAACAAAAATATCGATTCACAAACACAATAATAATGTTTGGATTCATAACACCCAATAATACATTAAAATATATACATTTATATATCGAATAATATTTATTTGCCTATAATATTAAGTATACCATGTATATTGTAATGCAATATAACTCAAGGGCATGCATTTAGTTCAATAAAATGTTTCCTACAAAATCATATTAACTGTGATTGTTAATCTATTTCTACTATTTCCTATAAAAAATTCTCTATAAAAAATGAGGCTTTACTAATATATTTGCATCTGAAAATTTTATTTATTTGCTGTATAAAAATATCAATAAACCAACTATTGAATAATCAAGAAACATATTTGCATAGCATGACTTTAAAAAATAATTCTAAATAATGTTTGGTGAATTTTAATTAAAAAAAATTTCAGAAACGATACAATTTGTTTAATAAAACATTTATTTCTATACAAAAAAGTAAAATTTGTTTAACTTAGAAAATTAACTTATCATAATATATTCAAAAAGTATTTAATATCAAATTTTTAATAAATTTTAATTTAATGATGGAATCAAAGGATATTCGATTCACATTTAAAATTACTAATCAAATCTTCCAGTAAATAATTTTAAATGGAAATTATAATAATAAATTAAATAAATGAATAAAAGTATAGAAGACAGACTAATTGAATAATCAGGACGAAAAAGTTTAAAAGTTTAGTTAAAGAGGAAACAAAATATGGAAGTATATGAATAAATAAAGGCAAAATTATATTACCTATGAATATCTTTTTAGCCACTAAGTTAATTTATAGAGTTCACAAGTTTTTAATTCTACGCATTCACGTGATATGTGAAATAATATAATTGAAAAATTTCATTAAAATATGTGTATTACATTCTGAGACAATATATTCACATCTTGCAAAACGAAACTAATTTACAATAAAAATACTATTCAAGATTTTTGTAGCTAGCATATTTAATTTTTAGTAATTATAATGTAATTATATCCGGGTTTTCAAATAAAAGAAAGTTTTAAAAATCAGACTTTATCCTTTTAAAAGAAACTAAAAATAACTTGAAAATATTTTCCCCAAAACTACATGCAAGTACTTTTTAAAATTAATTTTTGAAAGTCCCTTTTAAAGAAGCTATAATGTTTTTATGAAACTGCTTTCCACCGAAAACAAAATATATTACATATAAGCAAACCATAATAATGAAATTACAAAAAAAAGAAAGGAGATATAAGATTATAAAAAATAACAGCTGAATTTTTATATTTAAATTTTTAGTAAACATAAAGTTCTGATAAATGGTATTCGATAATTTATTCTAAATAATATTCTAGCATATTTTTATTCTACAATAATATTGAGTCTTTCATTCTAAAATAATCTATATTTTATTCTAAAATAATATTTAGTGTTTTATTCTAAAATAATATTCTATATTTTTATTCTAAAAAATAATATTATATATTTTTTATTTTCTAAAATAATATTCTATATTTTTTTTTTTATTCTAAATAAAATGTTTTTACGACTGTTGCTTATTGACATAGCATTAAATTTCTAATAAGAGATTAAGCATTTTATTTACAGATATAGCATCTTATTAACATCTAAAATAATAATTAATGAAATAAATTTTATAAAGCCATTTGCATATTCACTGCATTAATCTAAACTGTAGTCTGCTAAACCACTGGTGTTACTGCGTTACTAAGATATTTAAAAATCTTTCTTCTTTGAAAGGAAAGGAAAACAGTTTGATGCATTCGAAAGCTAAAGTATTTTTATTTCCACTTTCTCTCAATGTAATTTGAATGCGTCGAAACACTTTATCAATATTAACGACATACTTTGGGAATAACGGCATTCATCCTTTATTTTAGCTGAAATATTCTTTCCCCCTTTTACCACAAAGGAAGCCTTTAGTTCAGTTAAATATCCTCCAAAAGAGTTTTTCTGTCCAACATTAACTTCGCTCTTCGCAGCTGCTGAGTAACTTTTCAAAGAGCTAAACTTTGAGATATCAATAATTTGAAGAGTAAAAAACTGACAATAATTCAGCTTCTTATATATAGTGTCCTGAATTCGACCTTCCATCTTGGTTTGAAAAGAAGATTGGTGTTTATTTCTTTCGAACTTTTTACCCAATCATGGCTTAGAATTCTTAAAAGTTCAATGATATAACAGGTGAGTTATTAGTTAACTATTTAAGGATAAATATTTCATGATGTAAGTGTAAAAATATTAGAAAATTGTATGCAAATCAGTTTCGAAATGAAATAAATTAAAATATAGGAAAAAGTTTAATTAAATAAATGGAAAATAAGATGTTGAAAATATTTTTCTTATGAATAATAAAAAGCGTATATGTTAGTTATTAGAGATAATAAATTTAAAAATAACCGTCTGTAATTGGATCATTTTTTAAAAGCTATCTTTTGAAATTAGTTCTAAAATATTCTTTTGTTACAAAGAATGAAACTTTATGATTTTATGAATAAACTATGAAACTTTTTATTAATTATTTTCTATTTACATTAAAATTAAAAAATACGTGTACACAACTTAGAAATTTTATTTATTATTTTTATTTTTTTTATTACTTAGTATTTTTATTATTATTTTGATTTGTAAATTTTATTATTATTTGGTGAAATTAATTAGCATACAATAAGAAAGATAAATTTTTATATCTCTTCAACATGTTTATTCTTTAAAAAATAAGGTATAAAAATCTTATTTTAACAAAAGGAGTTTTTTTAATTTGTCGGAACAGTTATCAATTTTACATTTTTAAATTATTTATTGTTCACTTTTAAATTTATGAGTAAAAACTAAAAATTTTATTTTTAAAATATAAGTTTTTTACCTTCTAAACGTTCTTCTATTGGTATTATTTTTTTCTTAACCTATACTAATCTGATAAAAACTCAATCAAATGTATATTCATCGAATAAAATTTGAAAATGTTTTTAATATATTTTGCTGAAACTTCACATATCTTTGAAGAGTTAAAATTCTAATTTTAAAAAATTTGTGCCTTTGAGACATGAACAATTTCGAAATATCAGAGCCATTTTTCATAATTTAAATCATTTGTAAACCATCAAATATCTAAATATTTCTTAAGGTTACAATTGATTATAATATCATATAATTATTAATTTCAATTTTTTTTTTCATTGTTCTTGTTATGTTATGCTTTTTTTCTTTAATATGTAATTTTTATATATATAAAAAGTATTAAAATGTGGTTTCCTTAATTAATTCGATTTTGAGATTCAGCATATTGTTTTGTTTACATATTTCTTTAAAATCGTTACAATATTTTAAATGCTAATATAAAAAATAAATAAAAGAAACCTTAAATCTTTCCAAATTTTTATATCAAAATTATGAACAACTACCATAAACAATTTTTGGAATAAAATTTTAAATATAAATACAAGAAAATACAGGAGACTTTTTACAAGCCTTATAATTTTTGTTTTGAAAATTAAACGAATAATTCCTTAAAAAACCAGAATGTAATTTTCAAAGAATTATTATAAATATTATCTAAAATTCCATCCTAAAGATTGCTTGTATAACAGTAATTAACAATTCAAAATAAAATTCGAGATAAAGAATTTAATTTATTATCCATGAAGTATATTAACAGTTTGATACAAATATTTAAATAAAATTAAAACTGATCCATCACAATTAAATTAATTACTGAAGCATCGTTTTTAATGCATTTAAGAAACATAAGATGCTTATATGTTTATAATAGAGAAAAAGTACATAATGAAAATTATATAAATTAAAATTTTTAAATTATATAAGCAAATATATTATATAAATTAGATAAATTTATAAAATAAATTAGGTAATTTAAAAATTTATGTATTTCAATTAATAAATTAAATAAATTAATTGATAAAATAATATTTATATTGATAATAATATTTATCATTATATATTTATATTTTCAATAATATTTATACTATTTTAAATTAAAAATTGAATTTATTTGTTGGTTTTATATAATTTTCTTTAGTTTTATCTATTTATTTTTTTATTCGAAGATTTTAAAGCTATTATCTGCTACAAATGATTATTAAAGTAAAGCTTTATGCAAAAAACAATTATAAGGGAATTGAAAACAAATTTAAGTTGATTTTATCGAGTGGTTTCATTCTGGTTTTTTATGGGTGAGAATCAACTGTAGAATACGTTGAATTTTGAATGCCACCATCTAGATAAATGAATTTCCTCTATAATTGTTTTTCATGCATAGATTTACTATTGAAGTCAGTATTGTTAATTTGACTATAATTTGTAATTCTTTCATTGTATTAAAAAAAGCAAATAAATTTTATTTTTATATCACAGCTATAAATTCTTCGCCAATCATTTGAAAAAAATATTTCTTAAAGAAAATGTGTATTAGAAAAAAATAAATAAAATTATTAATTTCAAATAATAAAATAAGACCTATGTTATACTAAATTCCACTGCATCTATAGAAAAATCCATAATATTTGTTCACATTGAAAGTATAGCAGTATGTTATAGTATAGCACATTGAAAGTTAGCAGTATATTTATCAATTTTTGAAGATTAAAATCATAAAAAAAACATTTTTCATTAGAATAAAAACGCCTAAATATACGTAAAATTAGGTATTTTATCAAAACTATTTTTAGCCTCTTTATATTCCAAAATTTTAAATAAAATATAGAAAATTATAAGATCTTTTTATAAGGTTCGTAATTTAAAAAATTGTTAGTAGTTTTTTTATTTTTAAGTTGGAAAAAATTCAATGTTTTATTTCACTTATTAAATTGATATTTTATGTTAATGCAGGAAATTTAAATTTTATAAATCTGAGAAAATTTAACATTACTAATTTAAACTGGTTATTATTATTAACTGACTTTAAGAATAAAAATGTTTAAAATTAATAAAAAAATAACTTAGTAATATTAAAGTTGAATTCTATGCTATAATCGAAAAATTATCTAATCATAATAAAGCCTTAGACGTGACAATTTATTAGATTTGCGACTTATATTTATTATATTATATATTTATAATTACTTAATATTATATTACTTGTTTATTAGATTATGACTCATATTTATTATTTCACTAACGACACCTTGCAATTACTCGTATACTCGCGACATGATCCGTAATTTAGAATCTCTAGAATTTATATTTTAATGTTATTTAGTGGCGCACTTAAATTAAATAATACAAACAAATATAACATTCCTGCCAGTATTTAATTTAATTCTTCTTTCACCAAAAATTCTTGTCGCTGTTTTTAGAAAATGAGCAGAAAAAATTTCAATACTCATCTAATTGGGCACTTTTTAAAAACTCAAAGAAGATACAAAAAAAAGTTAATTTTAACTGCCACTAAATATCATAAACTGTAGAGCTTCTTAACGCAGCTGGATTTTAATGTTACTTTCAAAATAAAGTACCGGTCCCCTCTAATTAAATACCGGAAGAAAACTTACATGAAATGGAGCTCTTTTCTGACAGTTAATATGGTAAATTAACTAAAGCAATTAACCATACCACGACGTAATTACATTGCGGTTAATATTTAGAAGAAGCTGTTTTGAGTTTTGCGGAGAATGGAGTTGAACAGGCAATTAATACAGTTTTGCTTTTACAAAAATGTTTAACAGTGATTTCGGTAAAGATCAATAAAAAATATATTTTCTGAGCATCAAAATGGATCGTTTTCGATATCTCAAATTGAAATCTCGATTTAATAAGAAGTCCTAAATGTTTTTGTTTTTTTATTCTTTGGTACATTTTCATTTAATTATAAAATATACAAATTCAACTGTTTAAAATTTAAGAACATTATTTAACATTAGAAACATTATTATTTAACTGTTGAAATTCAGAAACATTATTATTTAGCTGTTAAAATCTAGAAACATGATTATTTAACTGTTACAATTTAGAAACATTATTTTAAAAACAAATATCATACTTGTTTTAAAAGGATGGAAATATTCATCAATTTATTATTTAAAAAGTATGTGCCCATATACCAACGTGATACATGTTTTTTACAAAAATATTTTGGTAATTTTATATAAAATTCTTGTATTACCACATTTACTTAGGGCTAGCTAATATCTATAAGAATGAGATATTTATGCAAGGTTAAAATTAATTGCTACTACATTCACGATCTGTTAAAGTGTTAAAGTGATTATGACTGCTGATAAGTAGATCAAAATTTAAAAATATTATAAATCATATTATATTTCAATATTTGTGATAAATCTAAGCAAAATAAAGCACATAAAATTTTTTAAAAATTGCAACGTTCTCGTAATTTTCAATTTATTTTGAATATCCTCATTTCACTGGATTGATATTAATAATGAATAATTATTTATATTCATTCGTAATGCTACAAGTTATTAAACTTATTAAAAATATAGAAATTGTCATTGGACTTATCATTAAGTCTTAATCGATGTTAATTCTTAAATAGTAAAGCAAATATTCGTCACTGAATCATCAAGACCATCAACTAAATTCAATAGTCATAGGAATATGCCAACGTTCAATAATCAATGTCATTCTACATGCAGACGTTAGGTATGGTAGTATTCTATTAGGTTCTATAATATTCTATTCTATAAATTTTCTATTAAGATATTATATACAGCTTTCATTCGATATTCTAATAAATCCACCAATCAGTTTGAATTAAGTTAAATGCATGACTTTTTTTCCCTTGTATTTTTACGACTTCACTCCTAAATTTTATCAAGTATACAATCATGATTTCTTCAGTATTTTGCATTCCTGCAGTTTTTCCATCATTTCAAAGGTTCAGGGTCTTAAATACAGTTCTTTGTCCACATAACTCAGTTCAATTCGTTAGTTCCATATGATAAGAAAATTTGAATAAAATATTTTGTTCACCTTTTTGAGTATTTATTTTCGTATTGGGCAAGAAACGATACATTTTCATTATTCTTTGCATTCAAAAGAGTTTGAAAGTTTTTTTTATAATATTATATTTCAAAGTATGGTTTTATTAACAAGAATAATTCGAGTAAAAAAATAACTATAGTATTTATTTAATTGTTCCACTAACGTATATTTACTTTAATGTTTTATAAAGTAAATGTATTTTTTAAAGTTTATATCAATATTAATAGTTATTTATTAATTAATATTTTGTATTTCTAATGGTAAAGAAATGTCGAGAAAGAAAATGCTGCTGGGACTTATAACCTATTTGACTAATATGAGTTAGTAAATAACAAAATTACAGCTTCATATCCATTGCTAGACTAATTAGAGCAGGGGTCTCCAAACTTTCCAACCTAAGGCCCATACTGTTTACTCCATTAAGTACCAAACCCGTTTTTATTTTTCTGCCATTATCTATAATTTCTAGACTCTGAGCGAGCATAAGCTTGCTAAATTCGCTGGTTCAATTACTATAATTACTATTGCGTGAAATATCAGAGAACAAATGGCAAAACTCATCTTTGTTGGAGTTTTATAAGAGTCTTCTACTGATACAATTTGATAGTTTACATAAATTTGCTCGTGGGCTGTTTTCTGTTTTTGGTACTACTCAATTTTGTGAGAAAATATTCTCCAAAATGAAGTATACAAAGAAAGTTCACAAATCTAAATTAACCGATGAGCATCTTAAATCTCTTTTAATAATTGGTACAAGTAAAATTGATCCACAACTACAAACTATTGTCAGTGAAAAATCACAACTACCTAAATCTCGTTAGTATTTTTTTACAAGTGGATACCCTGCGGTTTCATTCGTGTTAATTTAGTTTTTCCGTTCCTGAGGGATTTTCAGGATAAAAATCATATGTTTGATTCGGATATATACATTCCAAACATCGATATACATACATATGCGATGCTCTTTACCCCAACATAACTACCGAGAATAACAGAGGGATGTTCACTAGTTTATAATGTTAGTGGGATTCATTTCAATTATTTGTTAATTTTTATGCTTAAGTTAAACTTTCTGCTTGTCATTAAGCTTTTTATGCTTGCCATTAAGCTTTACCTAGCAAGTAAATAAAACCGAGTTATTATCATTCTGTGTTTTTTTATCCAATTTATTACAGCAGCAATAAACTATTTGCTGTCGCGGGCCGTAGTTTGGAGATCCCTGGATTAGAGTTTTAATTTACAATTTCAACACATTTCATATTATATATACGAAGGAAATGTTGCTAAAACATTAGACATTGTGTTTATATTGGTAGGCTGTATCCTTTTGAGTGCCAAAAATTGATGATGGATAAATTATGATCTGGCACAGAACTTAAAAAAAACTTCAAACAATATTTAAAAGTAAAATTGATTTGTTTTGAAATATTAAGTTAATTAAACATTTAAATCTTAAGTAAATACTTCTATAAACTTACACCCTTAGCTAAGGAATGCCTTGAAACCCAAGTCAATGAAATCAAATATTATATAGAAATCCAATCATAATTTGAACCGAAAAGGTTCATGTACTGTGTGCAGCATGGTGTCAGTTATTTTGAGTACAGATCTCAAATTGTAAGGAAATCCAATCATAATAAGAAAGGAGAAAGTTCATGCACTGTGCTGTATAGTGACAGTTATTTTACGTGAAGATTTCAATTTGTACAGAAATTCAATCATAATAATACCCAACAAGGTTCATACACTGTGCAGCATGATGTCAGTTATTTTGCGTGCAGATCTCAAATTGTAAGGAAATCCAATCATAATAAGAAAGGAGAAAGTTCATGCACTGTGCTGTATAGTGACAGTTATTTTACGTGAAGATTTCAATTTTGCACAGAAGTCCAATCATAATAATACCCAACAAGGTTCATGCACTGTGCAGCATGGTGCCACTTATTTGCGTGCAGATTTCAATTTGTAAGGAAATTCAATCATAGTAATACCCAACGAGGTTTATGCGCAGTGCAGCATGGTGTCATTTACTTTGCTAACAGATCTCAATGTCAGGAAATCCAATCGTAATAATACCCAACAAGGTTCATGCACTGTGCAGCATGGTGCCACTTATTTTGCGTGCAGATTTCAAAATGTGTAAGGAAATTCAATCATAATAATATCCAACGGGGTTCATACACTGTTTAGCATGGTGCCACTTATTTTGCATACAGATCTTAAGTGAAAGAAAAAGTATTTGATCTAAACTCTATGTTAATAAGCAAATTTATGAGAGCAATCATAATTTAATATTTTAGCAATATAATAAAGAATTTGTCGAGCACAATAAAAGATAAGAAATTAAATTTGCCAAAAAAGAACAGAAAATTCATTGTACTTTGTATCTCATGTAACAAAATTTACCTTAAAAAGTTATTTAAAAAGTTTCTACAGATATTTATTTTAAAAAGTAACATCTCCACTCTTTTGAAAAAAACCCACAATTTGAATATTTCAAGAGAATGCATTAAATTCCATTATTTTGTACCAATCTCTTTTTCCCACTCCTATTACTCATCGTTTTAGAAAAAAAGATAAGTAAGTGCTTTTCTATTCTTTTATTTTAATTTTTTTCTACTTCATAAAAATGAGCATACTTTTTAATGGAACCTAATCTCTGTTGCTTTCTACAGAGAACCTAATATATTTGAAAAGCCAAGAAAGCTTTTATTTTAGTAATGCGATTTATTTGTTAAAATACGATATCTAGATTAGAATTACTTACTTTCGTACAATACATATTCATTAGTCTAGAGTCTAGACTGATAAATTGTGGCGCTCTCAAAAACTTTTTACTTTTTTATTATACCCGAAAATATGCATATCTCAAGTAATAAATACCCTTTTTAATAACTTTGTAAAGATTTTACCTTGTCAATGGTAAATAAAATACTCAAAATGAAGTCACATATAATATTTTCCAATGATTTATAATAATGTAATTATAAATATTTGTTTGAAGTTAAAATACAAAAATTAATTCCTGTATTTAACAAAAAAATTAACTTAGATTTGTTTTCACCCATAAAAATATATTGGTATTGTTTTGTGGAGAGTGGATCAGCGTTGTACTGGATCACTTTCAGCTTTAAGTGTTTTTAATTTCTTTCACACAAATTATTCTTATTGTTTTATTTCAATTTCTTTCCCGTGTTCATTTTATTAAATTTCTTTCAAGTGCTCTTTTACAAAATTATTGGAATTACTTTTTTTTTTTATTATTTAATTTGTTTTTTTCAGTTTTGTACGATAATTGATGAACATCTATATTCATCTATTATACATCTTGTTTTTACATTAATTTCTAAATTTTATGGGTGACCTGTATATTTTGCCGGTCGATTAGAATTTTTTTATTATTTTTTTTTTTTAATTGACCCATAAAAATAAATATTACTGATTAAATGCATTAGAGTTTCTTTTTATGAAATACATACGGAAATAATGACAAAAAAATATGACATCGGCCCGCAAAATATCTACTATGAATACATTTTTATATCTCCTTCCTTTCAAACAGGCGAATTTATGATATTTATGCAAATATTACGACATTTATCAGTAAAAATGCATCAATGCAAGATATTCAAAAATTATGGCACATATGACAAATTTATGCAATAAAAATTCTGGAATAAATATAGATAAAATAACTTTGTTAACTTACAGTGTAACAAAGGTTTATAGATCGCGATCAATGTACTCACAATGGGCAATACCGTCCTCTAAGCGGCAGTGGATTGATCAGGAGGGGGATAATAGTAGCCTATGATGCTTTGGGAAGTGTATAGTAAAAATAAGGGAAAGTAGATGCCTTCAAATAATCCTGGATTATGAGAAATTGTACAAAAGTTTTCATTTGTAATTCCTTCATCATATTTAATGCATGGTGGATATAGTACAGACTGCAAACAGAATGCAATTGACATAAATAGATCCGGGATGATAGCTGCACGTTAAATTCATCCTTCTCATAAAATCATTTTTTAATGTTATTTCTATTTTTATTTTTATATTATCCTCCAATATTTTCATTTTCTGTGAGTAATGCGAATGTTCCTATGGTTGATTTTAATTATTAATTTTATAAATTTAATTTTTAAAATGTCTTATTTAAAATCACATATATTTATTATGTTTTTAAGGCGTATGTAGTTTGATAGATATAGATATGCGATTGCATGCGCTTGCTTAACTACATACTCCATACTTTTATATAGATGTAGACACATAGCTATATCCTTCTGTTTGTTCGCTTAAGCAAAGTACATATCCGAGAAAGCGCTGAGTAATTCTTTTTCTTTGAAAATGGGATGGTAAGGTAAATATGTTTTGCAACCTCTGCTTTAATTTCTCGTAGTGCCCTCAAGCGATTTTCGATTTCACACCGGTATTGGCAAACATCAGGAAAATTAAGAAATTCAAAGTATTACTTACGAGAATTCTTCATTTGGGATTTTATGAAAAATTGTATCTATCAGACGGCTCGTGTTAAGTTGCAGTTGCACCGCAGTCAATATTCAACAAATACAACAATAAACAACCAAAGCACAAAATCGGAATTTATTTTCTTGTACGGTTAAATTATTTTTATAACGATATTTTATTTCTATCTATTTTTTTTTTTTACATAATTTCGTTTTTTGTATTAATACTTGAACCGTTGTGCATTTCAAATCTATTAAATGTTAATGATATTGAAGTTATATATAACCTAATGATATTTTCTAATTCTTTAAAATAAACTATTTATGTAAAACTATAAAAAAAAATTCACTCTTTCGAAATGCGTATTTCTATATTAAATAGGACTGGTATATATAATTAAGCTGACTTGAAGGTTTGTTTTGTACTATTTCACTTTTTACTCTTTCAATTTTTCATTTTTTTTTAACTAGAACTCACAAAAGAAAATTACTTATATTTTTGTTTTTTTATCCAAATAGGCAATATAAGTAAATTCCATGTTTGTTCGTGTCCATTTTCATGTTTTCTTCAAACTTAAAATTGTGGGGTAGTTTCTTATGAAATTTCTGGAGAATATACTCTATTAGGAAATAACGTTGACAAATTGAGGTTAACTTTATAAAATTATCGACAGAAAGACGGGTTAGATGAGCAAAATGCTGACAGTTTTTCACATTATCCCACATCGCAAAAAATAAAAATATATACTTAATACATTAAATGTTGGATATTATTGCTTATGATTTTAAATTCCCAATACATTGATTATTTTTATTTTATTAGACGCATTTATTTATGGTAATTTACAATAATAATAATACAAATATTCGTAATATTTAAAGTTCTATTAAGATTGATCTATTACTATTTCATTCGCTAAATATTCAGAATAAAATACATTTGAAGTTTTTATTGATTAATACATTTGGACAATTTTACCTTATAATCCACTGAAGTACTACATTTTATCCTTCAGTGTTATGATTCAATTTACTATAATAATTGATGTATTCATTGAAATAGAACAAATTTTTGTTGAGAAAAAGAACTTTTCTTCTAATCGGGTTCCTTTTTTTTTCCTGTGAACAATAGTTTTGAATTGTCGTAGGAAATTGTGTTGACATATGTCAAAATTTTCTGACACTTATTCGCCAAAGGGAAATGCTTCTGTATAAAGTGAAAATTGAAAGTGGCTGGTTTCACATAATGTAATTCTTGGTTATGTATATAAAAACCAATTTACTTTTCCACTTATATAGAAAATACAATGTTAAATTCATATCAATGTATCATCTTATGGCACCAATCATAGAATAGGTAAATTGGTACATAAAATACAATTTGATCTTATTTTTAGATTTTTCACTGCGAAAAGTAACTTTTTCTATCCTTATGTTATTGTACTTTCTTATTGAAGTTATTGTACCTTCTTATTATTCGTTCTTATTGTTCCTTCTTATTATTTCTTCTTATTGCACCTTCTTATCTTATTTCCTCATCTACCTTCTTATCTGATTTCTCCTTATTGTACTTATCTTATTTCCTCATGTACCTTCTTATCTTATTTCTTCTTATTGTACCTTCTTATTATTCCTTCTTATTGTACCTTCTTATTATTCCTTCTTATTGTACCTTCTTATTATTCCTTCTTATTGTACCTCCTTATCTTATTTCCTCATGTACCTTCTTATCTTATTTCCACATGTACCTTCTTATCTTATTTCTTCTTATTGTACTTATCTTATATTTCTTCTTATTGTACCTTCTTATTATTACTTCTTATTGTACCTTCTTATCTTATTTCCGCATGTACCTTCTTATCTTATTTCTTCTTATTGTATCTTCATATCTTATTTCCTCATATACCTTTTTATCTTATTTCTTCTTATTGTACTTTCTTATTATTCCTTTTTATTGTACACCCTCTTCTCTAATTTCCTTACGTACCTTCTTATTATTCCTTCTTATTGTATTATTCCTTCTTATTATTCCTTCTTATTGTACCTTCTTATCTTGTTTCCTTATGTACCTTCTTATTGTAAGTGACAATCGAATTTTTTTTAATAATCAGCACTTTTATTGCCTAGAACAGAAAATTCGCAAGTAATGGGCCTCTCTACCCTAAATGAGTTAATCATGTTTAAAGTCATGGTGCATATTATCTAAATTAAATTGTCATTAATTAAGTGGAGAATAAATTAAAAATAACACAGAAAACCTTTTTTAACAAATACAATAAAATTATAAATATCAGTGATTTCAAATGTTCTTATAATTAATCTGTATTTGATAAGGATTTCTGTATTTTAAAATTAATAATATTAAATATACTAAATGTTTTCATAGCGTAGTTATTTATTCGGTCATTTTTTCTTCTACAAAGCATAAACCAAAACTTTTTTTAAAAAAAAAAACATAGAGAGAACTTTTTTTTAAACATAGAGAGAACATACGCATCAAACATATTTGATTATGCATTTTTTTTATTATACATTGACGAAAAAACATTTATAAAACAAACTACCTATTTTATTAAAAACTCATGCCATAATTTTATTATTTTTTTTCAATTTGAAATTAAAATATTTGTAGTCAGGTGTTATGGCATTTCAATAAAATTAATTAATTACAACAATAAATAATAATATTAGGAATAATGTAATTTTGACTTAAAAAATTTTTTTCAAGCATAAAAGCATAAATAACAATATTTTGTCTAAGTTAATAGTGAATTAAAAATTCTGCTTTTCATATACTTCTAAAATAAAATAAACTGAATAAATCATCAAATAAACTATTATATTGAATAAGGAAAAAGGTCCGAGGGATAAAATGTAATTTATCCTTGCTAAAGAGGGCGAAAAAAAAATTTTTAACTGGCCTAGTATATATAAAAGGATCCTATGTAACAGCTGATGTATTTTTCTCAAGAATTTAAGTAGCTTGCAATGCATACTAGCTTACCATGGATGTTTGTAGTGGTTCGAAATCTATTTTAAACCTTAGGTCCCGGTCTAATATGATTGTAGAGCGTTGTGGGGATAGTGTTACTCTCATCTGTAGTATCTCTTGAAACTACACGTGCCTCCTGGTTAGTATTAAATGAGTAACAACGGTGCAGCCCTTGCTTATGGCATAAAGATTAACTGTCTCTGCATTGCCAGATGCATTAGGACAACATATTAAAGTAAATTTAAGAGAAGTCTGTCACTCAACAATGCCGAATATCTCTCAAGCTTTCGTCTAAGGATCTCTGTATCTCACTTATTAGAGATGTTTGGCATATTTTTGCAGCATAAAACCATACATATTTAATCAAAAGAATTCAACAATTTGAACAATTACAAGAAATGTTAAATAAAGAAGCCTAAATTCACATTAGTTGCAAAATATTTTTTTGTAACGATGTCTTTGGCATCATAAAATAATTTCTGTGTCCATCGCTTAAATACATTGGGATAACAGTCGTTACTGTTGTGCCAAAATATATGATGTTAATGAAATTTTATGAATCGATTATGAAGGTATACAGTTTTGTGGAATATCATTATGAATTTTGAGATTTGAATCGTAAATTTAAAATATTCTTATATGTATAAAATGCACGCAATGTTGTAAAGAAGAAATGTACTAGGAAAATATAAAATTTTCATGTACATTAAAGCTTATGAATTAAAGATGTGTGCAAATATTGTTCCATGTTTTGCATATGGATTGTTTTATCATAAACTTTGCTACTAAAATGAAACAAATTAAGAATGCAATTCAACAACATAAATGCAAAGAGTCAAATCTGCCTCGCATTTAATAGAATTTTATTTGGCTACTACCATTTTAGTAAAACGGAAAATTTTGCATAATCTTTTACGTGGGTGAATAATATCTGTTTTTCCTGGATATTAAAATGCATAAATATGTATTTTTCCTACAATATGACTTATGTTCCCCCTAGATGTTCATCTAAATGAATTCATTAAATATTCTCTTCAATACTTTAAAATCCATTATTTAAATAGACCACAGCATTACTTAGCTTTCCAAGACAAGCCATAGAAACAAAATGAAATTTCAATATTATCTCTGGTGGCTAATACTTAAAGGATGTTTTTACTGCTTTTATGATAAAGTCGAAAAAAAGTAAATATTTACCTTCTTACATTTTGAGAGGCAAAATATTTTATAGGATCCAAAGGAAAAACATATTGGATACGAATATGCCTATTATTATTTTTTCAAGTAGAGTAGAACCTTCAATATTTGCTGGAATACTTTATCTATCGGAAAGGATGTTTTTTGCAATGGATTTTCTCTTGACCCCCTTGGCAGCTTATATCTTTCTCCCTATACCATTTTATGACTAAAAATGATTTTTTTTAAAAAAATAGACACATATCCTTCTTCTCATACCAATTGAAAGACAGTACACTCCGTTTCGTCCTCTTACCCTTTTTTCCTGTGGTATGAAAAAATTTCAGTTGCTCAAGCTGCTGAGAAAAGATAAATTTCGAGAAGAAAATTTAAGAACTTTGTCCACCGGCAGTATTGATTTTTCGCATATTTCAGGTAAGATATCTACAGTAAAGGCATGCCAAGTAACATTTTAAAAGGATGCAAAAGACCCCTTTTTTTAATCGATTATTTCTGAAGTAGATTCAAAAAATTTATGGATGAAATATATTCTATTGCTGAAAAATAAACGATTTAAAATGCTATATGCACATTGTGTATGGATAAATTCAAAACCTTTTATTATTATTTCTGGTTGAGATGCATTATTTTAATGAACCTAATGTATTCAAGACTTATAATTACCTCATAATATATTATATACAATATTAGGATACGTTGTCAATGTTAAATAAATAATAAATTTTTAGTAGAAGACTGAAATGTTGTTCAAAGTTCATTATAGATAAATTTTAAAATGAAAACTGAAATTCCACTTCTTAATAGCTAATTATAGTTTTTTCTTCCTAAACGTTAAGAAAGTTTACGCATGGATATGACATTTATACAAATTATTACATAAAAGATTATTAAACAAAATTTTGAAAATTTTTTGCTTTAAAATAATTTACTTTGAACATATTTTTTTTTTTTACAATTTGTTTTCTTATTATGAAACAATAAAAAAGGATGCAAAAGTTGTTACATTTTTGTTTGGCTTGTTTTAATTATTATGCTTTATTTATTATTTATTATATTTTGATTTAATTATTATAATTATTATGAAATATAATTATTATAATTTTAATTATTATGAATTAAAATTATGAGAGGTTAAAAAATGAAGGAAAATTAAGAAATATTAAAAAGAATGAGTGTTATTTACAAAATGTTTCCTATAACAACAATTAATCTCAATAAAGCATTTTTAACTGCCTTTTAAAACCAATTTTAATATTATATTGTATATCCACGAGCCTCAAGAATATCTTTTTTAATTGTCTTATTACAGATTCGAAGTAATTTCGGAGGCTATTTGGTTTCAAATTTCAAGCATCGCATATTTTAACTTCTACTTTGAGTAAATGTTATGTTTTCTAATTATGTTTCCAAATTCTGATCAAATATATTCAACTGCTTACAAATTTTCTGAAGCTTTCTAATAACTTCTTTACAATTGTAAAATTCCCAATATAATATTCAAATCAGTATGTTTGGGATTCTTATCTTGATAGAGCTTTGTATGTTTCTGTAAACAGAAATTTTCATTTAAGATATCAATTTAACCATGGTAACCATCATTATATTCGAACTCATCTACTCCTTGAGATAATAAGCAATCGTCACAATAACTCCTTTGTCATCATGTTTAACAAATAAAATAAATTCTCCTTTAAAATTCCATTTTTTTTCTATTTTATCACGACTATTATGCAACTGTTAGCTTCAGATTCATTATATTTGCTTTCATTATCACGATAAAAACTTTTTTCACGTTTTTCACGAAGTTTTTGATTTTCGATTCTGTTCATTAATGAGGAATTTCTTTCTTTCCGCTCGGCCACGTTACCTAACTGATCAAATAAATATTTGAACTCATTTTGAACTTACACATAGTCAATAACATTCTTGCGATTGTATTCTTTGCTTTATTCAATTCCTTCTATTAGCTCACGCTCTCCCTATATATATCTTGTTCAAATTTTCAATCGTTCATAAAATACTTTTTATTCATCCACTGAAATTCAAATACACTTTTTTTTTAACTTGTAATGTTAGACACTGGATGTTAATACAGTTTTTTCAAATATTAATTCAGTAATTACATTTAATTAATTAATTTTAGTTTTTTTTTTAAGATTTAAGTTGCATATATCTACCCATAGATGGCGCCAGATAAACTTAAAAAAATGAATGAAAATTATTTATAAAGGACTTTCTGCAATATAGGGAAAAAAAAAGTAGGAATTGACTTAATTTTTTTTTTTTTTTTATATTATTTGTTTCTATTTTACCACGACTATTATGCAACTGTTAGCTTCAGATTCATTATATTTGCTTTCACCATCACGATAAAAACTTTTTCAGGTTTTTCACGAAGTTTTTGATTTTCGATTCTGTTCATTAATGCGGAATTTCTTTCTTTCCGCTCGGCCACGTTACCTAACTGATCAAATAAATATTTGAACTCATTTTGAACTTACACATAGTCAATAACATTCTTGCAATTGTATTCTTTGCTTTATTCAATTCCTTCTATTAGCTCATACTCTCCCTATATATATCTTGTTCAAATGTTCAATCGTTCATAAAATACTTTTTATTCATCCACTGAAATTCAAATACACTTTTTTTTTTTTTAACTTGTAATGTTAGACACTGGATGTTAATACAGTTTTTTCAAATTTTAATTCAGGAATTAAATTTAATTAATTAATTTTAGTTTTTTTTTAAGATTTAAGTTGCATATATCTACCAACAGATGGCGCCAGATATACTTAAAAAAATGAATGAAAATTATTTATAAAGGACTTTCTGCAATATAGGGAAAAAAAGTAGGAATTGACTTAAAATTTTTTTTTTTTTATATTACTTGTTTCTATTTTATCTCAACTATTATGAAGCTAACAGTTGCATAATAGTTGTTAGTTCAGATTCATTATATTTGCTTTCACCATCACGATAAAAACTTTTTTTCAGGTTTTTCACGAAGTTTTTGATTTTCGATTCTGTTCATTAATGCGGAATTTCTTTCTTTCCGCTCGGCCACGTTACCTAACTGATCAAATAAATATTTGAACTCATTTTGAACTTACACATAGTCGATAACATTCTTTGCTTTATTCAATTCCTTCTATTAGCTCATACTCTCCCTATATATATCTTGTTCAAATTTTCAACCGTTCATAAAATACTTTTTATTCATCCACTCAAGTTCAAATACATTTTTTGGAACTTTTGGTGGATGACACTTGATGTTAATACAGTTTTTTGAAATATTAATTCATTAATTAAATTTAATTAATTAATTTTAGTTTTTAGATTTAAGTTGCATATATCTACCAATAGATGACACCAGATAAACTTAAAAAATGAATGAAAATTATTTATAAAGGACTTTCTGCAAAAGAGTAAAAAACAGTAGGAATTGACTTTAAATTGTTTTTATATTACTTGTTTCTATTTTATCACGACTATTATGCAGCTGTTAGCTCCAGATTCCTTATATTTGCTGTCACTAACAGAGTGAAAACTTTTTTCACGTTTTCACGAAATTTCTGATTTTCGATTCTGTTCATTAATGCGGAATTTCTTTCTTTCCATTCTTTCCATTTTACCTAACTGATCAAATAAATCTTTGAACTTACACATAGTCAATAACATTCTTGCGATTGTATTCTTTGCTTTATAACAATAATCAAGAATTTGCTCTTAATTTTCGAAGGATGATGCACTTCATTCCATGATAAAGTTTCGTTGACCTTCTCGATATTGATTTATTGGTTCTTCTACCATGCTTTTTACAGCATTTTATGATAAAATTGTTGATTAATATTTACAATTATGTAGCTTTTTCTAAATGAAAATTAATAATTAGTTTTTCAATTTCGAACAATGTATGATCAAGTCACGGAGACATTCTAAATCTATAAGAAAAAAAGACTGGAAAAAAAATTAATATTCTAAACAGATTTCTTTATTCAATATGGTTAAATGTGTTTAAAAAATAATTCTTAAGTAATCTAAAAAAATTAATGTAAATTAGACAAATTTAATACATGTGTAAATCGCATGTGAACATTTTGGGGAGAATTATTGCGCTTGAAGAGATTTTTCAGTATTTGAAAATATCATATTTAATAGTAAACCACACTGGATAACGTGCAGGTTGGAAATCTGAATTGTGTCTACTTTTATTCCTAACATTGTAACGAGAATCACCTACCTACAGAACACACACATATATATAAAGTAAATAATATAAAGCGAAAAGTTTATGTATTATATATATTCAATTTCCTATATAATTATTCCAACATATTATAGCTTTGGTATAAATGACAAAGTCTTTGATCACACTGTTCCATTTTTGAATTTAAAATGTAAATATGGTAAATAAAAAAAGTTCTTGCTATATAAAAAAGTTGCACTGATAAAAGTAAGTAAGAATGTTTGAAAATTAACATGGTATTAGTAATATTTTAAACTGTATTTAAATTGTAATCTTTCACAGATATTCAAGATAAATGAAATAAATAACTATTTATAAGAAGAAAATAACAAATTCGGAAAGGATGCTTCTAATGCCATTTGTTATGTTAATGTTTTGTTATGTTAAATGTACTTCGATATTAATAAAATTTGTAGTGATTTTTTTTATTCTAAACCTTGTAAGCTATTTAAATCTTTAAGAGAAAATGCATAGGATCATTTTATATACTAGTTTTATATACTACATTTACATACATTTTATATACTAGGCCAGTTTCAAAAATTTTTTTCGCTTGAATCCGAAAATGCTGCGGTACCGAGGACCATAGCGTTAGCCACTTGGCCATCAGACCTTGTATTTACTTGAATATTGATACTACTATTATTTCATACTTGTCTTGTAGAAAGAAATTACTCTGAAAAAACCGAGAATTATAAAAGCCTTCAGTGACTGTTGAGATTCTATTGAAATGCTGTGAAATCGGTATATCTATTGCCTTTTTTTTAAATTCCTTCTATTATTTCACACTCTCCCTATATATATATCTTGTTCAAATTTTCAATCGTTAATAAAATACTTTTTTATTCATCCACTCTCAAGTTCAAATACATTTTTGAACTTGTAGTGGAGGACACTGGATGTTAATACAGTTTTTTCAAATATTAATTCATTAATTAAATTTAATTAATTAATTTTTTTTTTTAGATTTAAGTTCTATGTATCTACCAATAGATGGCGGCAGATGTAAGAGGAAAATTTCAACTAAAAAGTAGGAATTGACTTTAAAATTTTTTTTATATTACTTGTTTTATCAACAATTTAATTTCGAATTTGTATTGTGTAATTCTCGTTTAATTGTTATAATTTAAATAAAACTCAGTTTCTTTTTTTTGAAGCACGTTTTATTATTTCTTTGTTAACTCTATAAAACCTTGTTTGCTTACTTTTTCTTTTCTTACAGTACACTGTAAAAGTATTTCTTACAGTCATTTGTTACTGCAGTTGATCTATGATTTCATATACGATCAATATTAAATATTTCATAATCAATCTACCGTTACATGTGGAATAAATGAGGCATCTCACATTTACTCCTTTTAACAAATGGTCTTTAAGAATCTAATCTTATACATATCTAATCATCATGGTACACCTGAATCACTATGAAAGCCCCTTTGCACTATTTCCACATTCATTTCATGCACTCAGACTTCTAAGATACATAAAAGCAGCCGTACCAATTTAATTTGCATAATGTATGTTCACCTCTGCTATTTGAATTTGCACCCGCTCTCTGCCCCACAGTGACTTATACCCGCTGAGTGATTTGCCTCAATTATGCCCGAATCAGATTCGGGATTATCATGGCTACTATGAGGAATGCTTTATAATTAAAGGATCATCTGTATTCTGAAACTCCAGAACGCTGCAACAATGTTCTGACAGAGCGGTTGCGGATTCCACAAGCTGCTAATGAACCCGATATCGTGGAGGCCGGGAATTCAAAATTCTTCCCCACATTCATTTATTTGGTGGAAGATTTTGGTAAATAAAGGATTTAAAATAATCGGCTTTAGTTACTCGTCTTGAGTTATGGTTAGTCAGGTCTTTGGGGAAATTTTTAGAAAGTTCTGATTCTAAAGTCTTTTAGGATTGCTGTGGTTATCGGCATATCACGAATAGCATTTTATCGAGAAAATATCACTTTATAGAAAGGAGAAATTCGATATTGGTTCTTATTTTTAAGATCCTTCAATAAAATAAAGATTTTTACTATTAAAACGTGAAATAAATACAATAAAACTAAAAATATAAAAAAAAATTATTCTTTTTTTAATGCATTTAATTTATGCCATGAATAAAAGGAACACGAGTATATGACTATTAATATAGGCTTAGTGCTTATAATCTGCGTATAATAATATCAGTAGATGCATACATATAATAATATGGCTTTTAAATAATTATATACATATAAGCAGCAGGACATATATATTTATATTGCTTATAAATAATTGCATACATATAATATTGCTTATAAATAATTGCATACATATAATATTGCTTATAAATAATTGCATACATATAATATAGCTTATAAATAATTGCATACATATAATATTGCTTATAAATAATTGCATACATATAAGCAACCGGCCATATATATTTATATTGCTTATAAACAATTGCATATATATAATATTGCTTATAAATACTTGCATATATATAATATTGATTATAAATACATGCATACAAATAATAATTTTGCTTATAAATAGTTACTCACATATAAAAATATTGCTTATAAATTGCTTACATATAATAATATTACTTCTAATCATTATTGACAGGAAATATACATGTAGAGAAAATTAGTAAAATTATATACAAAAATACAAATAATGAAAGCATTTTAAATTATATTTGAATAAATATTTATTTTTTATTTTGCATTTTGTTAAAATTACAAAAAGGCAATAAAAATATAAAACATTATTCGTCCAAAATAAATCATTTTAAATACCGATCAGCCAATACACTCAAAAAAACGAAGTTGTACAGAAGACCGATCAAATGGAAAGGTTCAAATGATAGACTGGCGCCTAGAACTGTGGCAAGTCAAGCATTAGTTTATGTCTTTTCAGCATTTATTAGAGTTGAATAAACGACAAATTATGAGTAAAATTATTTTAGAAAATATAAATCTTTTTAATTGTCCATACAATAGTTTTTGGTGAAAAGCATAGAACAATAAACATCGCTATCATAAACAATGAAATTTTAAGAATTATTCAACCTCTGTCAACCTCTGAGTTCTAGATGCTTCTCAGTGATTCCTCAAGGATCTTTTTTTAATTTTATAACAGTAACGAATATGCTTATTGATATGCATTTCAATTCAATATGCATATATTTGCATATTGGATTGAAATGCATCATATGAATATATGCTTAAATGGATAATCATTTCAGTGGAAACCTTGATCATTTTTATTTCTGGAATCACGTAGAAAATCATACATCTAGTAAACTTTTTAACATCTTATCACCAAATTTCCTGAAGAGAGTCAAATAAACCTAAAAAATTATCATAAAGCAAGTAAAATATTCGCAAACAATCTTTACAATAAAAATCTCGTAATTAAAATATATTAGACTTAATTTTTTTACATTATAAAAATATAATTATAATTAAATTATTCACTTTGAATTTAGAAGAATATTTTAAAAAAGAAAAGTAGAGCTTTAAGAAAGAATAATGACTTACAAACTTTCAATAAATTTTTGAGAAAAAAAATCTCTTGAATATAAAGTAATTAGATAACACTTCATTGTTGATTTAATAAAGCCGATACATTAAACCAAGTATTGATGCTGTGAGGCATTATTAAGAAGTATCCATTTTCGTAAAAATAAACTTAATATCGATTTACTCCGTAACTGTCAACTATTCTTCGTTAGAAATCTAAAAATAGATACAAAATTTAAAAAGGAAAGTTAAAAGACCATTAAAGAAACGATCTTTTGAATATGCATAGGTAGATAGAAAACTTATTAATAGCCCATGAATTCTAAGCTTGGCTTATTGAAAATTCTAAACGTAACTCCTATACTATCTGGTATAAATGCATCGTTTCGATGTTTTTCTATATATCGATGTTTCCACTGTTTTTCTGTTGTATATAATGCCTAAATAATTTTTATTTATCTAATTTTCTCTCATAAGGAGTTGGCACTAGATTTATTTTTTAATGCAATTTAGAATAATTGCATTAAAAATAATGCATTAGAATAGCATTGCATTCTAATGCAATTCTCATTAGAATTGTCTGCATTTAGAATAAGGCATTGTAATAACTAATATTTTAGTTCTTGTCATATCTCTTATTCTAAAATTGAAAATAACTATAGTGATTAGTTTAATGGTTTCATGATTCAAAACTTGTGCTTAGCAACATCGTTTGCTAAATTTTTCAAAATATTTACTCTAAATTACATAAGCCTTTAGTTGAATAAGATTATGGGGTTTTCTTTATCTAGATTTATGTCTAAATATTTCTGATTCATCGAAATTCCTACCAGAAAATTCCTTCTGAAAAAGCAAATTCAACAAATTGCGCCTCAATCATTCTGATTAAAGCACAATTCGTTTCAGAAAATTAAGAACGACTCATTCATTCGAATCTGAATGATTCGACCTTTTAAACCTTTCTAATAGAAAAATAATCATATACATAACAATTAGAATTATTTTAGAAATAGTTTATTGAAGTGATCCAGGAAAAAAATTAACAATTTCAAGTAAACGCACGTCATGACAAATAACTGAATATTAACATAGATTATTATGATTTTATTCATTTGAATTCTGAATTTCCTAAGTTACATTTTCAATCAATTCAAGAATTTTGTTAGGTTCACTGTGATGATATAATATGAATTACAATAATGATTAAATCATCAATATATCAATTGAATTACTTTTAAACATAAAACAAAATAGAAATTTTTTTTTTTTTTATTGTGAAAGGCATATACCTTTCGCCTGCTATAATTTATTACTTGCATTAATATGCCTGCTTAGGCCTATTAGTACATTTTTAAAAACTTTTAATTATTTTAAATATATTCGCATCATAATAACTTAATATTTTGAAACAAATTGAAAATCAATTTCGTTTAAATGATTCGATATAAAATTCACAAAAAGCTATCATTATACTTATAACTATACATCTTATAACTTTTAATGTTAAATGGGATGTAATAAGTGCAGATTAATGCGTAATAATTCAGTTGTTGATTAACTCGCAATATTTTTTTAATTGAAAAATTATTGTTCTTAACATTAAATACAAGAATAAAATAATAATTAAAATTAAGTAATTAACAATAAATATTTAATGTTTATTAAAAATTATAATAATAATTATTATTAATTACCAAACTGTCTGATTTCTGAAGTATAACGCTCTATCTATCTGAAAGTTTTTAACTTAAATTTAAAAATAAAACTTAGTATTATAATATGAGGGTTTAACATTTAAAAACAATTACAAATTAATTCAGCATTGATGTAAATTTTAAATTTAAGAAAGCGTTTTTCTTCCTTATAATTCTTGTTCTAATATAACTCTACATAACTGACGCAAATTACTTTATAAAATTTTTAAAATTTGTTTTCAATTTATTATTAAAAGCAATATAAGTTACAGAAAGTAATTTATAATTAAGAAAATTATTAAAGAAATAATATTATTAAAGAAATTGTTTATAATTAAAAACAATAGAAGTAGAATAACTGCTGAAATAGAAATTTTTTTTTTTTTTTTTTTGTTACTGAAATGTCTTTCACTGAAACAGCTATTTTTCTCATTTTTAATTTCGTAATATTTACTCGTACTTTAATAGGTTTTCTCTGTGGAATACTTTAATGCAACTCAAAAAAAGTATCGTATATTTTTGTAAAGATTTCATAAATAGAATATGAACCATGTCCAAAATGTTGCATTTCTTTTCTAAGGTTGTTTTTGTTTACTTTCTACAAAAACAGCTTTTATTTTACATATCATCTTCCATTCAGTCAAAAAAATAATTTAAGCAAACTTTAATTCGAAATAGCTTTATCAGCTATATGAGGTGGCAACAGCTTTAATGTTTCAAATGCTAACAAAAATTTAAAATGTTTTCATTGTTTATTTATTTGCATTTTTTGAAATGTTTATAAAATATTAAAATGTATATTCATCTCAGTTACAAAACTCTAGTCTTCTTACATAAAAAAAAAAATTAATACAAATATTTTATATCATAAAAGGTTGAATTTTCGAAAAAAATTAAATGTTTTTTGAAGCTCGCAATCTGCCTCAAAAGTTGAAAATATATTATATATTAATGAAATTATATGACTTTGTTAATCCAATTAAACAAAATACGTTAAAAATAAACAAATTTGATAAAAAAAAAAGTCCTTACATACTAGTCCATTCAACTCAATTGAAAAATTCTAAATATTCGTAGAGATTCAAAATTAGATAATTAATATAAGTTATTTAAATCATAACGAAAATATGCAAACTTTGCTAAAATTACCTTAAACAGAGTGTGAAAATAAAATAATACAGCACATATTAAAACAATTAAATCATCAAGTAATAAATTTTCTTTCTGAATTGTTTTAAAAAATAAATTAAATTTTTATAATTCCCTAAATTTTGATTTTTATTATTGTTCAAATGAAGAAAGCAGAATTTCTCTTCTTTATTATAAGAAAATCCCCAGTGTAAACTTTAAGTATAAAATATTAACATAATAAAGCAGAAAAATTATATTATAATAAAGCCTGTAATCGTAAAAATGATTACAAAAATAGATTTATGGCGTTAATTTCATTAGTTTAATGTTTCTAATCAAAAACTTTTTTTTGTTCTAATGCAGCTGGCAAACACTTAGACAGCTGCCTTGCATGCCTTAAGGCAAGCGCTGCACAGACGTTACTTACTTTGAAATGTTACTTTTGAAATGTTACTTTTTGACGTAACTTGAAAATAAGCTACGGACGCGGAGTAACAATGCCCCCGAATCGCTCTACGATCCTATTAGAACGGGACCTACGGTTTAAAGTGGATTCCGAACCACTACAAACCCCGCACAGGGCACAGCCGGGACTCAAACCCGAAACCTGTGGTAGCGAGTGCCAGAGCGCTAGCCATTCGACCATTCAGGCCCTCTAATCAAAATACTACTAATAATAAAAATGTGTTTGCAAAGACAATTATTTTTTATTATTATTCAGTTGTATTTGAAAATATTGTTGAAATCACTCTAATAAATAAACTACTCAAATTATTTTATAACAGGTACAAAGGGAAAAATACATTTTAACTTTATAACTAAGTAAATAAAAAAAAATCCAAACCATTTTTTTTTTACTTCCGCTTTTGTAATGAAAACCAATATTTTCCATTTAATAGTCTACAATAGCTTTTTAATTTTTGCAAAAATATTGTAATTAACAATTTTTGTAAAATTTCTATAATTTATAGATGCCTTTACATATAAAACTTCATACACATGCTTCATATCCATATAAACTTAATATACAAACTTCATATAAATATACATACATAAAAAATTTCTTTAATTTATATTAATGAAATAAAAACCAAATAAAGAAAACCAATATTTTCCATTTAATAGCCTACAATATCCTTTTTAATTTTGCAAAAAATTTGTTATTAACAACTATTGTAACATCTATATAATTTATAGATGCTTCTATATATAAAACTTCTTTGATTTATTTTAGTCAAATAAAAGATCAAATAAGATCAATAATAATATATGTGCCATACTTTAATTTTAATAAAATCTATCATTATAAATATCTATATAATTTGTAAACTCTCTAATTTATAATCATTTTCTGGAATATATCCATTTATATTGTTGGTTTACAACCATAATATTTTTGTAAAATCTTGTTATAGAAATGTAAGTATATACTTCCACCTTATTTTTGTAAATTCTAATAAACTGTAATTTCAATAAAAGGACACATTTTATTATACTTAAATCAAAACATTTCTCCTTCCATAAAATTCTCAAAGTACATACTTTCAGAGAAAGAAACTTTTTTATTCCATCTCTGTTTCTGCAAAATTTCTTGTAAAGGCTTCTATATAATTGCCTCTTACAACTTCTCCAAATAAGAAAGAGAATGTTCTTTCAAACTGACAAGCTCCTAAAAAATGGAGGAGTGTGTTGATACAAAAACCTCTTTTTATTTTTGTTTTCTTTCAAAAGTTGCTTCGGGCAAAAACCTTTATTAGACCTCAATTAGACAACTTCAATTTTACCAGAAAGATGTAAGGCATAGATATATTTTGATATATATATAGTATATATGTGTGTGTGTGTTATTTTAAATAAGTATCAAATGCAGTAAAAAGATTAAGGAATATTTTCCAGACTTATTGAATGATTAAATTGATTTTTTGTTCTATTACATGCATATATTTATTTATTTACTAAATCTTTTTATACATTCAGAAGTTTTGTTTTTCTAAAGTATACAAAGAACAGCTCAGCGATGGACGATGATATGAGGACATTACTTTCTTGGAGGACTTTTCAGAGGCAACTACACCACATTTGCGTATATTATAAGATAAAACATGGTCACGTCTGATAGTCGAAACGAAATCTTAAGCATGCTGTTATATTCATCTCTTCGATACGGCAAGTAGTGACTGTAAAAATCGCCACCAGCTGATTTAAAACAGTGTTCTGAGGTTTTTTAACTGTATGTTGCAGTGTGCAGGTTGTGCAGCTGGATTGTAACTTGGTTTGGTTGAGAGTTGAGGTACATGTTTGAGAACTCACAGACACGATACACATATTTAGCACATTTAAAGTCATACAATTATAGATTTGTGAAAGGATTAAGCCGAATATAAAGATACTCAGATACGCGCTGGATGCGTGAAATATACTTCCTCTCCTGGTGAGAGTCTGTAGGCTAACTATTATGCAGGGTTGCATTGGATATATTTCCTTTCCTGGTCTGTAGGCTAACTATTACGCAGGGTTGCATTGAATATATTTCCTCTCAGGATGAGAGATTATAAATTAAAAGTTTCTCAGCAGAAGCGCCGGTTGCGCTGTACTTTCTCTCTGGTGAGTCTCGAGGCCTACTTCCCATTGCTCCTGAACACCACAGGGACGCTCTTTATTGTGTAGGAGAAAGCACAGCTACTAAATTACGCTCTTGCAGTGTGTAGGAAGAAGCACAATGTTTTATTACTAAACTAGAAGTCCAAGTTAAAACTACATTAACAGTAAAATAGCAGTTGTACCTTTATTTTTATAATTTTATTAGAAATTATTTAAAGAATATCAAAACCAAAAATTTAAATTTATTGCATGGAATGTTCCTAAAATATCATCACATTCTCATCATCACAAACTTATTTCATAACGATTTTATTTTTTCACATCAATACATAAAATATTAGTGAGATATGCGCAAGATTGCCGTTTTAAAATTATTTAAAAGATTTTCTTAACAATTTTGAAATATGAACTTATTTATACTTTTAATTGCATAAATTTTTCAATGCATCGGCTTGCTCCATTAAAATTCTGCTGAAATTAGAGTAACTCTTCTTTTTGAAAGACAAGTTCGAATTTCGTCGCCGCTTATCTAAGATTAATTAAAGAATAATAAATATTTATGCACTTCGTGAGTTAGTTTGCATATTTGTATCAGATTTCATATTCCTAAAATTTGAATATAAAAGACATTTGTTCAATTTGGAAAATCTTATTTAACGTTGGTTAATCGTAGAAGAATTCCTTTGATAGTTTTTAAAACGGTTATTTTTTTTTCTAATATATTTTTATTTTACTTTAAACACTATTTTACTATTGCCAGTTTTTTTTCTGGATATTTATAACAGAGATATTAATTTTAAAATACGTTCTTTTATTACGCATTGTCTTCATACATTTTCCCAATAATCAAGCGTTTATAATTTGTTCTTATGCACATGTATTTGTTCTTTTAACCATGTATATTATACATTATAATTTCAAATCTATTACGGTTTCCTACATTTGTTGTGTGCAGGTTGGGCAACCAGATAGTAACTGGATATGGTTGGGATGAGATACATGCCCAGGTTCGAAAATTCACAGCTTTTATTTACACACTCAAAAACACCACACACATACAATTACAGATACGATATTTAACAAATTTAAAAATAAATTATTGTAGAATAATGGAAGGATTCCACTTCTAAGCCAAAAACTCCGATACTGAGCTATGTGCAGGATGCGCGAAATATACTCCTTCTCCTGGTGTGAACTATTACGCAGACCTATGCTAAACGTTTCTCGATGGTAGTGCAATTTGCGCTGTACTTCCTCTCGGCTGAGTGTCTCGAGGCAGATTACCAATTCCTCTTGAAAGCCACAGGGGGGGAGCTTTTGCCAGTGTGTAGGAGGAAGCACAGTTACAAAATTAAATTTATTTTATTCCTTTGGTTATTCTAGTACATTTTAGCATAAATTTCTAAATGTACTGTTAAACTAAATTGGCAAACAAACTTAGCTAAAAGTTTTTTTTATGAAATGTAGCAGTGTGTATTAATTTATAGAATTAGATAGCTCCACCATTTATTTTTTATTAAGTGACCATTTCTACACAATATACAGTTAATACTACTTTGTTCAATAGCTGTAATTATGGTGTTTATCTTAATTTACGAAAAATGATTCATTTTATAAATCATTTTTCTGAAACAATCCATAATTATCATAAAATACTATATAAAATTCAGAACTGAAACTAAATGATCAAATTTAAAAACCAAAATAATAAAGTTTAAAGTTATCGTAATAAAGAAATTAATTTAAAAATAAATCTGTAAAGACGCCCAAAATTTTAGCTTATGACACCGTGTTAAACTGTATATGCTCTTTTATGCGTAGTATAGTTTGCTAATAGTTAACAGAATATGTTGGAACAATAATAAGTAAAAAAATCACAATTCTATGAAATTTTCGTTGAACCTGTATTCCTGTAAAGTGCAGATTCAGTATGAAAATAAAAATTAGAATTTCACAGTGTATGTAAAAGGAATCATTGTTACACATTACATTAATTACTTAAAAAATAATTTATTTCGATAATGCTCATCCATTTAAATTGATATTCAATATTTTTATTACTAAATCTGTTACCAATACTACTTTAATAGATAGATATTAATCATCAATTTAGAATTACATATTTTATATTTATACAAAAAATAAATCAAAACTGAAATCAATAGCCCTTATTGCAATTTTTGAGAACAATTATTTTTAGATAATTTTATGCATTATGTTAATGCTAACGCTCTCTTTCTGTTATGCCTCGCACTAGACGTGCTTTCTAAACATTAGTCAGCAGCCAATAATGGCCTAAACAACGCATATCTACAGATGTCTACAAGTGGCACTTACAATGATTTGCTAAACTCTGCGGTCTGACTGGTGAATCACACTATTAGTACATAACTATAATATGCCTTTGTATGTACCTAGTTGACCAGATTGTGTAGAACCTAATTTCTATGTACACTGTCCTTAATTATTTAATATACTAAAGTATAAGACATGAATGTTAACCGTCTGAAATAACATTTTAATTAAGATTATATGATAGTTAATTTCACTATACAATATTCAATTATTGTAATAATAGTTAGCAGCACCAGAAATTCTGAGATCTATCAGTGATAATCAGCTGATTTGAGTACGTATAAAAAATTACTTAGAAGAAATAAATGATAATTTATTTCTTTAATTGATAGTTATCAAAGAAAAACAAAATATTATCTTTAATTTTCATATCTACTATTCAGGCTCTTAACATATCTATTATACAATACGATCACTAAAAACTACATTGAAAGTAATTTTTATAATATTTGTATTAATTAATATAAAAAGTTTATCAAAAAGCAGTATAACATATATAATGTTTAACTTATCTATTAAACAATCGGAATCGATCACAAATAACTGCATTAAAAGCAATTTTTATATAATATGAAGTATCTATATTAATTAATATAAAGTTTATCAAATTTTTAAACTATATAAAAAGTATAGTAGCAATTGAAATGTGATTAAAAATTCCATATAAAACCTACTGTGTAATATTTTAAAATTAATAAAAATTAAATAATTAAGATTTATTAATATTATTGCATATGTCGTTCACAAAGATTTATTTGTTTACATAGGCAGCATAGAATTTGATTTAAAAATCAAATATAAACATACTGTGTGATATTTAACAAAATTGATAAACATTAAATAATTAAGATTTAATAATATTATTATTGCATATGAAGCTCACAAAGATTTATTTATTTTTAATAGACAGCATGGAAGTAAAAGATAATGCGCATAGAAATAATTCCGAATAATAAAATAAAAGGACCAAATAATTTTAAAAATTATTTTATCAATATTTAATCAAAACTCCAAAAAAAAACACCCGAATGAATTTAATTGAGGTATTTAGTATACTTAAGCTAATAATAAAGAAATAAGATTTTTGTTATCAATAACAGTTTTTTCTTATAATAGATTTAGAATCAATATTTCAATGCATTAAAATATTGATTCTTTTTATTATTTTTTATCTTTTAAATCGGAGACATATACATCAACAAAATTAACAAAACAAGTTACTTGAATCAAATTTTTGTAAATATTCAATTTCCGGTCCGTGATCATTAACATCAATTAATTATACTGAAATCGAAACCGAGGTACACATAATGCATGTGAAAGTTTCGAAAGCTTTGAAACTAAAGAATCATATTCTGAATAAATTAGCTGGAGGCAATCTTCCACAAAGTCGCCATATACTTCTGTTGCTTGTGGAAACACGGTTAAAAGTAATCTTCAGAATAAAAGGCAACGAGATGGAACCTTTGGCGAGTAATCTTCTCAGCTTCCATTTCTCATTTGCCGATTACCCCGGGCGTTTTCTAAACCCTCCAAGGAAAGTAATTGAATGGCTTAAAACGTACTTGGAAGTGAAAAGCGAAACACTTCCAATTTTTGTTTCTTTCTCTCTGGGCCACCATCACAGTAAATATGGGTTCATTTCTATACCTTTCTACTAACAATAATTGTCCTCGTCTTAAATTCAATGCGACACTAATTACTACTTGACAGTTGGGGGAAGATAAATTAATCAGCCTTAGAAAAGATAGTTTGCGATGAATGTATGGAATTGTATTTAAAATTCAGCACACTCAATATCAGGATTCAATTAAACAAAATTCAGGATCTTTATTCTTTAGGATTTTAATTTAGTTTTATGTCATCAAAGTTTCCAATCCACATATCACTTTTTAAATGATAAATTTTTCTTCTTCACTGGTATAATCTTCATAGTGGGCCAAGATCATCTGCCTTGATTTCGAGACAGGAGATGTTGTCATATTAGACCGGGAACTTGTTAGAATTTCACTTGTCAGCACTTTTGAAGATTGGGTTTGGTTTATCATTCTACTGTTATTTATTGCACACTTTAGACAGGGACCTACATTTTAATTACTGGAGGGACTTAAATGGCCAAGTTTAGCTGTCTGGCGCTCGGTGCCATAGGTGTCGGCTTTGCTTCCCGTTGGTGACATGGATGTTTATAGTGGTTTGGAATATACTTTCAGCCATAAGTCCCGGTCTCCAAACTGACTGTAAGAGCTTCAGAATGCCCAGTCAGACTTCTCATCCTACATCATTCCTAAACTGTAAGGGCAAGTTAGCTCAAAGCACAATGATGCTTTTTACAGTGTAGTAGTCATATTAGACCGGGATCTACTATTTAAAGTGGATTCGAACCACTACAAATATTCATGGTACCGCCTTGATTCGAACCCTGTGGCAGCTAGCGCTAGAGTCCTATTTACTCGGCCATAAACCCCAAATGACAATTTACATTTTAAAAATATAATGAATTGATAAGTATTAAATAATTAAGTTAATTGATATTAAATAATTAACATTAATATAGAATATTGATAAGTATTAAATAATTATGATTTATTAATATTATTATTGCATATGATGTTCACAAAGATTTATTTATTTTAATAGACAGCATAGAAGTAAAAGATAATGCGCATAGAAATAATTCCGAATAATAAAATAAAAGGAACAATATTTTAAAAATTATTTTATCAATATTTAATCAAAACTCCCCAAAAAAACACCCGAATGAATTTAATTGAGGTATTTAGTATACTTAAGCTAATAATAAAGAAATAAGTGTTTGTTATCAATAACAGTTTTTTCTTATAATAGATTTAGAATCAATATTTCACTACCTTATTTTTTATTATTTTTTATCTTTTATCGGAGACATATGCAACAACAAAATTTTTGGAAATATTCAATTTCCGATCCGTGATCATTAACATCAATTAATTATACTGAAATCGAAACCGAGGTACACATAATGCATGTGAAAGTTTCCGAAAGCTTTGAAACTAAAGAATCATATTCTGAATATAAATTAGCTGGAGGCAATCTTCCACAAAGTCGCCATATACTTCTGTTGCTTGTGAAACACGGTTAAAAGTAATCTTCGGAACAAAAGGCAACGAGATGGAACCTTTGGCGAGTAATAATCTCAGATTTCATTTCTCATTTGCTGATTACCCCGGGCGTTTTCTAAACCCTCAAGGAAAGTAATTGAATGGCTTAAAACGTACTTGGAAAGTGAAAAGCGAAACACTTCTCAATTTTTGTTTCTTTCTGTGAGCCACCATCACAGTAAATATGGGTTCATTTCTATACCTTTCTACTAACAATAATTGTCCCTATCTTAAATTCAATGCGACACTAATTACTACTTGACAGTTGGGGGAAGATAAATTAATCTGACTTAGAAAAAGTTAGTTTGCAATGAATACAAGGAACTGCATTAAAAATTCAGGACGTTTAAAATCACAGGATTCAATTGCTAACGAAATTCCGGACTTTTATTCTTTAGTATCTCAATTTCAATTTAGCTGATCTCTAGTTTCTAATCCATAACTTCACATATGACTTTTAAAATGATCATGTTTTCTTCATTGGCACAACAGCCCATAATGAACCAAGGTCATCTGCAACTATCAGATATCGAATCAAGAGAAGTTTTCTTCTTTACGGAATACGGTTGTCAACTCTATGCTCTACAGTCCTATTAGACAAAGACCTAGGGTTTTAAATTGCATTCCGAACTACTACAAATATCCTTGGCAACGCCAGAACATCTCTACCGTAGGCCGTCTACCTACTGGCCAATTTCAAGACAGGAGATGTTTTCTTTTTTACACGTTAGGAGTTTCAGCACTACGCCCTACAGTCATATTAGATCGGGACCTACGGTTTTAAGTGGATTCCGCCCCACTACAAATCTCCATGGCACCGCCGAGACTGGAACCCGAAACCTATGAAACCGAGTGCCAGAGCGCCAGTCACTCGGCCACGCCCCATAAAGAGTAATAACAATTAAAATTTGATTAAAAAGAAATATAAAACCTACTGTGTAATATTTCATAAAATTGATAAAAAAATCAAATAATTAAAATTTATTATTAAAATTATTATTTATTGCATATGACGTTCACAAAGATTTATTTATTTGTTGTAGTCAGTATAGAAGTAATAGATAATGTGAATAGAAATAATTCTGATTAATAAAATGAATGAAAATTAAACATTAAAAAATCAATTTTATAAAACTTTAATCAAAATTTCCCCCTCCAAAAAAAAAACGCTCTTAATTAAAGTATTTAGAATTCGTAAACTAATAATAATGCAATGATTGTTTGTCATCAATAAGATTTTTTTTCTTATAATAGATTTAGAACCAATATTTCATTGTCATATAGTTTTATTATTTTTTATCTTAGATAGGAGATATAATGCATCAACAAAATTAATAAAACAAGTTACTTGAATCAAATTTTTGTAAAGCTTCAATATCCGGTCCATGATCATTAACATCAATTAATTATACTGAAATCGAAACCTACGTACACATAATGCGTCTGAAAGTTTCTGAAAGCTTTGAAACCTAAGAATCATATTCTGAATATAGATTAGCTGGAGGCAATCTTCCACAAAGTCGCCATATACTTCTGTCGCTTGTGGAACACGGTTAAAAGTAATCTTCGAAACAAAAGGCAACGAGATGGAACCTTTGGCGAGTAATCATCTCAGATTTCATTTCTCATTAACCGATTACCCCGGGCGCTTTCTAAATCTTCCAAGAAAAGTAATTGAATGGCTTAAAACGTACTTGGAAGTGAAAAGTGAAACACTTCCGATTTTTGTATCTTTCTCTGGGCCGCCATCACAGTAAATATAGGTTCATTTCTATACCTTTCTACTGACGATAATTGTCCTCGTCTTAAATTCAATGCGACACTAATTACTACTTGGCAGTTGGGGGAAGATAAATTAATCAACTTATTAATCAGACTTTTAAAAAGTGAGTTTCAAATGAATGTAAGGAATTGCGTTCAAAATTCGGGATGTTTAATATCAGGATTCAATTGCTAACGAAATTCAGAATCCTTTTATTCTTAATTTCATTTTTAATCTAGTTTTTAATCCATAACTTCAGATATTCCTTTTTAAATGATAATTTCTTCTTCTTCATTGACGAAACAGCCCATGGTGGGTCAATATCATCTACCCAGATTTCGAGATTGAGATGTTTCCATTTTTTACAGGGTAGGTTTGTCAGCACTACGTCCAACATTCTACAGTCATATTAGACCATGGCCGAGCGGCTAGCGCACTGACGATGGGTACCACAGGTACCGGATTCGTGTCCCGTTGGTGCCATGGATGTTTCCATGGATGCCACGGATAGTGATTTGGAATCCCCTTTAAGCCGTAGATCCATATGTCATATGACCATAGAGCGTCACAGAGCCCAAGCAGACTTTTTCTCACACACATCATTCCCAAACTTTAAAGGGTCTATTCAGCTCTAGACACAGCGATGTAGTAGTAGTAGTCATATTGGGCCGAAGGCCTGAATGGCCGAGTTTCTAGCGCACTGGCGCTCGATGCCACAGGTTTCGGGTTTGAGCCCGGCGGTGCCATGGATATTTGTTGTGGTTCGAACTCTTTAAGACTTAGGTCCATATCTCATATGACTGTAAGAGCCTAGTCAGACTTCTCTCACCCACATTATTCCCAAGCTATAAAAGGTCTACTCAACTCTAGGCACAGTGGTGGTGGTGTGGTGCGGTACTTGTCGTATTTGACCGAGACCTACTGTTTAAAGAGGATTCTTAACCACTTCCAATACCCATGGAACCGACGGAATTCGAACCCTGTGGCACCGAGAGCCAAAACGCTAATTACTAGCCCATTAGACCCCAAAGGATAATTTACATTTTAAAAAATATAATGAATCGTAACACGAAATAATTTTAAAATTTTGAAATAGGATATTTAACATTTATGTTATAAATAATTGACATAAAGTAATTAAAATTTGTTTTTAAGTTTTTAGGGTTGGAGCACTTTAAACATTTAATTCTGTAATCCTTTTTATACATTTATTGAATTCATATTTTTTGACGCCTTCAATATTGATTTGAATCTTCTCACACATTATAATATTTAACATCTATATGGATTCATTTTAATATCTATATGATTTCAATATTAATAAAATTATCATTAATATTTCATAACGCAAATCAAATTAGAATTGAACAAATGTATTTAAAACATTTGAAAGCACCATAATTATTTATTTAAAAAGCATTCTTTTAATATAATGCACATATACATTGATTTCACAACTATCGATTGGACAGCTATTGCCTATAACAAACGTAAAACACGGTCGAGACAATGAAATCACCTTTCCATTTTATTTATTTATTTATTTTTTTACCTTTTGTAACTTTTTCAGAAGTGCCCAGCAGAAAAATGTGTTGTATCGACTAAAACAATTGACATTCCGAAGGGGCATAACAGGATTAGATACACCAGGTGTTCTAAAGGGTTCCACCAAAGAGTCAGTAGAATCTCTTGGCAATTTTTGTGTCTTGTGATCCAGAAATGTTATGGAACAACTTCTTCAAACGAGATCTTTTGCCGACATATCAATAAACAACTTCATCATTTTTTTTTTGCAACAACAGTTGCTGATAACGATCAGCAATAACAGTTTGGCTCAGTTTCAGTAGTTTATGCTAAACCATATTCTTCGTATTTTGCCAGAAACATAACAGAATATTTCTTGACGCCAATTTTCGTGCTATTAAATCTATATTGGTTTCTTTTACATTTGAAATTCTAGCAACCTATCCATTTAAAGTCATTCTTTATTCGGTATTGCTTGTTTAAATGCAGTTTGTAATGTGTTCTCTTTGTTTCTCTGAGTTTATCTTTTTTCTCTTGCATACAAATGATTGGAAACAGCTTGCTGAGTTGCAATAAATTTTTTTCTGAAAGATTTCTTTTCACTTTCAAAATTAATCTGAATGCAAACATTTCTGCAGATCAGTCACCAATTTCCAAGCTTCATCTTGTTCGTCTTTTTAGTGGTCGCTTTTGCCGCAATGCCCTTTTAATTAAAATTTAAATTAATAGTTTAAACAATTCTGGTCAACGACAAGATACTATGAGTATTTGAAAAACTAAACTTCAATAAAGTGTCTTTATATGACAGTAAAAAAAAATTTCAATAAATTTTCTGTAGGTCACATTATCATTTTGTTTTCTACTTTATAAAAAAGGATTTACTGTAATTTTTGAATAATAAATCGCCTCCACGTAGGAAAGTTTTTGAATTTCAATTAAACTTAAAATTGAGCTAACTTCATTTAAACTAACTTTCTTCATTAAATATTTCATTATAATCTAAAAGACTTTCTTTTTGTTGCTTATTGAACAAATCTATAAAAAAAGAATTACATTTTGCTGTTTATACTTCCTTATAAGACATTAAAGTAAATTTTTAGAGATACTTTAAGGTACTTGCTTCTAAATAGTTATTCAAGCGTTAATAAAAGGATTGCTTTTGTTCGACAACTTTTGCATGAAGTTTTATGTACCCTTAAATTAGAGCTACTCCACTTACTACTACATAATTTGCAACTGTTAATGAAATAATTAATGTTTTAATTTTTTTATAGAATACGCCTATTTTCTATTCTACTACATCTTTTACACAGACTGCATTGTATTATTTAATATAAAATCATACAAACCCTTTTTAAAGACTACATCTGAATCAACTCGAATTCGTTTCTGTCGTTTTTAAAGAATCTGATATTTTTCATTTCGTGTCTTGAGAAACATATTCGTCAAAAAACGCAAGTGCAACAAATGCCTCTGATACGTATCATAAATGACCAAGAAATTCGTTCTTTGCACATTTTTAAATTACATGATTGACTATTCAGGTTTCATACTATCGGGTTTTTTAAAAGCTGTAAATCATTTCTTGAATAAAAACAAGTAATATAAAAAAAAAATTTAAGTTTATTCCTACTTTTTTTTCTCACTATATTGCAGAAAGTTCTTTATAAATAATTTTCATTCATTTTTTTAAGTTTATCTGGCACCATCTATTGGTAGATGTAGGCAACTTAATTCTAAAAAAAAATTTAAATTAATTAATTAAATTTAATTACTAAATTAATATTTGAAAAAGCTGTATTAACATCAAGTGTCATCCACTGCAAGTTAAAAAAAATTTATTTGAACTTGAGTGGATGAATAAAAAAGTATTTTATGAGTGATTGAAAATTTGAACAAGATATATATAGGGAGAGTGTGAGCTAATAGAAGGAATTGAGTAAGTATATTCTGTGAAAATAGTTGTTCACATAACATTTCACAACAAACGAGTACATATCATGAATTCCAGATTCTTCTCGTTCGAACAGTTTAGATTGATTGAGTATATTTTGAGTGAATAAATTACCTTTCCCATCCATCGAGCACAATGAAATTCCTCCAGGAGTTTTGAAACGTATTCCTCTTTTGTGTATCTCTAAAAATTTCTTCTGGTCATTTGGATCTTGGAACTCATCAAGTTGACTGCTTTGCAAACTCAGTGATATTTGAAGACTCTTTAATAAATTGAAACATCAGAAATGGTAGTCTAAAAATCACCGTCATCAATTAAGCTTCATGAATTTTTAAATCATTTGAGTATCAATATACCAGGATTTGTTGAAATCTCAGTAGACTTAACAGCAACTGCTTGAAGCATAATATCAAGGACATGATAATTCAAGGCACTTAGAATATTTCTTTTTCATCTTTAACTCAATAAGGACACATTCTCTTTTTCATAATCTTGTATCTACTGTAGTGGTATTAAAATTCTAAAATTTTGTTTGTTCAATACTTCCACAGAATTATAGAGTTTCTTAAATAGAAAGTAGTTATTACTTCTCTTTTGGAAGTTTAGATATTGAAAGTCAATGCCTTTCCCTAAACAATGACTAAATCGATCAACTGTTTCACGATCTACAATGTCTTCTAAAAATTTTCCGTACCAGTGAATAGCCAAAAGAAAATCAGCTGAGAACTCGTTATTTTAAACCATGCGTTATGTTTTCTCTGCCTTTCTTTCTCAGATGCTGTTTAGAGAATTTGTTACCATTATACTCTGATGAATAACACTCTTTTGTCAAAACTATAGCTACTTTTCTATCACTTAGCATGGTTACATCATGATTTGCAGCAAAATTATTGTGTAGAATATTTTTCTTAGCTTTTTTGGTACTGTGGATCACAAGGAGAACTTTACTCTTTTTTTTTTTTTATTTGAAGAACGTCTATCATTTTCAAATGAGTTACTTTTATGTTCATATCCACTCGAAGGAATTTTGCATTTCTTCAAATAGCAATCTTTTGTTCTCTTCAACGTTCTTTAAAGGATTTTTTTTTTTTCATAAAAAACCCTTTTCTTAATATATTTTCATAAGTCTTCAAAAATTTTTATCTACTTTTTTTTTCTTTACCAGGTCGTTCGTGTTTTGTCTTTGTGAAAGTAAAAATTCTTTACCTTGTATTATTATATTGAGGACATTCTCCATTCTTTTACAATCTATTTTAAGCGTTAAGTGTTTAATTTTATTTGCTGTGTCCTTTTACTATTCTTCACATATTCCTGCAATTTTATCTTTAACATGGTTTTTACTATAGCGGAATTCTTATCCTCTTTCCCAATTATGTGTGACCGCTCATCATTTGTGATGTGCGTGTGATTCACGCGAACTTCACAAAGTAATGACAAGAGTAACACGAATTCACGTGAACTTCATGCACATCCCATTGATTCTCGCACATCACTTGTGATGTGCGGGAATAGTTATCTTAGAATTTTGAATATTTGAAAAGAAATATAAAAATCTTGAAATTTTGAATATTTGAAAAGAAATATAAAAATCTTGAAATTTTGAATATTTGAAATGAAATATAAAAATCTTGAAATTTTGAATATTTGAAAGGAAATTTAAAAACCTTGAAATTTTGAATATTTGAAAAGAAATATAAAAACCTTGAAATTTTGAATATTTGAAATGAAATATAAAAGCCTTGAAATTTTGAATATTTGAAAAGAAATATAAAAACCTTGAAATTTTGAATATTTGAAAAGAAATATAAAAATGTTGAAATTTTGAATATTTGAAATGAAATATAAAAGCCTTGAAATTTTGAATATTTGAAACGAAATATAAAAATCGTGAAATTTTCAATATTTGAAACGAAATATAAAAATCTTGAAATTTTGAATAATTGAAATGAAATGTAAAAATGTTAAAATTTTGAATATTTGAAATGAAATGTAAAAATATTAAAATTTTGAATATTTGAAATGAAATTAAAAAATCTTGAATATTTAGGTTTATTTTATTTTTGTAAAAGAAAAATTCTGAGACTTTCTTTAGCACAATAGGTGCAGACATTTGACCTTTAAACCAAATGCTTGTAGATTTGCATGATAAAATGGATAAAATGAAACTACTTGGATAACATGGATAACATAAACTGTTTACTACTTGGTTTTAATAGAAAATATCAAAAACTAAAATAGTCACAATTACAATACTTACATAGCTTTTGATTAGTCCTACCATAACTTTATAACTCTCCAAAAAAAACTATACAAATATACTACACTAATTACAAACTCATCTTCTTTAATCAGGTTCAGTCTAGAAATGTGACGTGAAAGTCTAGTTTCCTATCTACACTCTTATCTGAACAGGAAAGCTTGACTGGAACTTGTGGTGGAAAAGGGAAGGAAAATTGAAATAAAAGGGAATGTACTGTCTTATATTCAGTCAGTTTTGAAGAGTGTGCCATGTTCTTGATCGCATTAGCACAATGTGCAGACATTTGACCTTTAAAACAAATGCTTGTAGATTTGCATGATGAAATGAATAAAATGAAACTACTTGGATAAAATGGATAACATAAACAGTTTGCTACTTGGTTTTAATACAAAATGTCAAAAACTAAAATAGTCACAATCACAATACTTACATAGCTTTTGATTAGTCCTACTATAACTTAAGGGTCAAAAATATCTCCAAAAACAACTATAAAAATATACTACACTAATTACAAACTCATCTTCTTTAATCAGGTTCAGTCTAGAAGTGTGACGTAACAGTCTAGTTTCCTATCTATACTCTTATGTCAACATAAAAGCTTAACTTTGAGTGGAACTTGTAGTGGAAAAGAGAAGGAAAAATTGAAACAAAAAGGAAATGTACTGTCCTATATTCAGTATCTTATTATTTTTGTGTCAACTTTTATTTATGTATTTACAGTTTAATGCGAAGTTTATTCAACTTTTGGGAAAGTACTGGAAAACAATGTTTTAAAACATTGAAGCTATGGGAGTATTGAAAATCTATTTTTCAAGACTTTAAAGCTTGGTAGTACTAAAAATTTGTATTTAATATCTGAATTTTTGTGAAATTCTTTTTTTAGGTTATAAAACGGATTCAGGGAGTTCTCCATCAAAATTTCAAAAGTTGATTTTTAAGGATCACACTACTAAATGAGTTTTTAATACATCGTTTAGAAATATTGCCAAGCAAGGAGTTTGGAATTTTAAAATCGACGGTTTAAAAGAAATATATTTTAGTATAAATATGGTATATTTAATATACTAATATTTAAAAAAGTCTAACAGACTTAACATGACTAAAAGTCTTTAAAACTCTTCCACCGGTTATAAGATAGTATGTTGAGGTTTAAGATAGTGTACTGCAAGGATCTCCAAACTTTCCAGCCTTAGGGCCATACTGTTTACTCCAGTAAGTATCAAGGGCCAAATCCGTTTTAATTTTTCTGCCATTATCTATAATTTCTCTGAGCGAGCATACGCTTGCTAACAACAAACTATTGTCAGTAAAAAATCACAATTACATAAATCTCATTAGTATTTTTTTTTTTTACAAGTGGATACCCGCGGTTTCATTCGCGTTAATTTAGCTTTTCCGTTCCTGAGGGATTTTCAGGATAAAAATGTTTGATTCGAGATATATCCATTCCAAACATCGATATACATATATATGCGATACTCTTTACCCCAGCATAACTACCGAGGGTAACCGCGGGATATTCACTAGTATATAATGTTAGCGGGATTCATTTCAATTATTTGTTAGTTGTTATGCTTAAGTTAAATTTGCTGCGTATTATGCTTGTCATTAAGCTTTACCTAGCAAGTCAATAAAACCAAGTTATTATCATTATGTGGTTTTTATCCTACTTATTACAGCAACAATAAGATATTCGCTGTCCCGGGCCAGATTGATGACACTGGCGGGCCAGATTTGGCCGTTGGCCGTAGTTTGGAGACCCCTGGTGTACTGGGTTAAAAAGATAGGTGTAACTTCACCCACTTCGTAGCGGCCTGATGACCAATTGCCCAGTTCTCTGGCCTTTTGGTACCGCAGGCTACAGGTTAAAAATCTAGCGGTGGCATGGATGTTTGTTAGTGGTTCGGAATCTAAGTTAAACTGTAGATCTTGGTCTAAATAGCCTAAAGTGAACAAAAAATGACCGTAGAGCGACAAACTAAGTCAAATCACTTACTTCGTAATACAGTGAATTAACATTGATCCGTTTAAAAGATGCTTCCATTATAAAGAAGTCAGAACACACAAAAAGTTCCATGTACAGATTGGTTTGATACGTTTTAGTGTAAATAAGATTGAAAAATGCTTAAAAATTGTTGAAATTGCGACTTTTGACATTGAAATTCTATAAAAGACATGCAAAAAAAAAGACGCAAAAAGAGTATTACATTCAAAAGACATTAGAAGTAAAATAAAATGCATGATTATATTGCACCTTCAAAACGCTACATTAAGTGCATGTCAATCGTTTGTCATTAAACGTGTTACAATAGTTCTAAAGTAACAATTACCGAAAATCTGATACTTGTCAATCCACGAACAGATATGATCACTATAAATCCCATCATTTCTAAAAATATGTATCCCAAAACCAATATCACACTATAAATTTAAAAATAAAGGTTTTCAACCTTACAAAATGACTGTAAATTACAGTTCCCCACAAAAAAGTGATATTTATTTCAATTAAAAGCGTTTTTGTTTTGTCGTCGAATATTAAGCGATGCTATCTGGGAGTGACAGTGCAATTAAGGGAGAAAGCTCATACGCGAAATAGCAGCATTTTAATTAAAAGCAGCCGACTACCTTCCCGGTATTTGCATGCTATCTTTCTTTCTATCGCTGTAGCGCTATAAAGAACGCAATCAACTCCACTAGGAGGTACTATTTTGTTGAATATTATTAAGAGTGTCACAGGTTCTTCGCACGTGTTAACTTGACTAATGCTCGCAAGCACAAAATTAATTAAGACCATAAACTCCCGGCGATATGCGTCCACTGGAGTACTTTATGAAGTACTTTAGAAAAGTACCAAACAGTTTTGAGTACTTTTTTTTTTTTTATTATCACCGTTTGAAAGAAGGTAAAATTTATTAAAACTGGAATAATTGGTTGTTGAGAGGATTTCTTTTAGAGCGTAATAAATAGCGTATAAAGGAACGAATAAAATGTAAATGAAGATAATTTTAAATTGTTTTAAAACATAATAATTTGTATAGGATATTTTTTTATTTCTATATGTTCGATGGTTAATCTTTATTTTTTGCATAGATAATATAGTGAATAGAAACAATTTTCTGGCTAGAAAAATTAATAATAATAGTGAACAGTTATTAAAATAATTGTTGTTATTTTTTTTAATTTGCCAGATATTGTGCTGACTGCACACTATAACAAGGTCGAATGACGTAGTACTGGTAGTAAAAGTTGAATAGATAGTTGAAAGGTAATAGATGCAGCATTCATTACCCAAGTAAATTTTACATACATAATATATTATTACCTACATGCATTATATATTATTATTATAAGCTACCACCTATATTTTGTCAACATTTGGGCATCTGGAAATCAGACTTTTCTCTCCATCTCCTAAAGCCTAGCGGAAATACTTTCCGATCAACGGATTTACCATGCCTCAATCCAAATATGGGCATTGAAGGGTTGGTTTAGACTGTCACTCTACGGCCATCCTGTGCATAAAGGACTAAACAGACCGAGAAATACAGTTTAAAGTTAATTCCGAACCACCAAAAAACATCCATGCCCCCGCCAGGATTCAAACCTGAAGACTATAGCACCAAAAGCCAGAGCGCTAGCCACTTGGCCACCAGACCGCTATTTATGTGTAAATAACATTCAAAAATATTTTTAAATATCCTTTTTATCCATATTGCAACAAAAGACATTGCAAAAAAAGACGCAAAAAGGGTAAAATAAAAGGCATGACTTTTGTTTTCCCTTCGCTACATTAAGTGCATGTCAATCGTTTGTCATTAAACGTGTTACAATAATTATAATGTATCAATTACCGAAAATCTGATACTTGTCAACCCACGAACAGATATGATCACTATAAATCAGATCATTTCAAAAATATGTACTCCACAACCAACATCACAAAATAATTTTAAAAATAAAGGTTTTCAACCTTACAAAATGACTGTAAATTACAGTCCACTACAAAAAAGGGGATATTTATTTCAATTAAAAGCCTTTTGTTTTGTCGTCGAATATTAAGAGATGCTATCTGGGAGTGACAGTGCAATTAAGGGAGAAAGCTCATACGCGAAATAGCAGCATTTTAATTAAAAGCAGCCGACTAGGTATTCGCATGCTATCTTTTTCTTTCTATAGCTGTAGCGCAATAAAGAACGCAATCAACTCCACTCGGAGGTACTATTTTGGTAGTACTATTTGTTGAATATTATTAAGAGTGTCACAGGTTCTTCTCACGTGTTAACTTGACTAATGCTCGCAAGCACAAAAATTAATTAAGAGCATAAACTCCCGGCGATATGCGTCCACTGGAGTACGGGCTTTTATGAAGTACTTTTAGAAAAGTACCAAACAGTTTTGAGTACTTTTTTTTATTATCGCGTTTGAAAGAAGGAAAATTTATTAAAACTGGAATAATTGGTTGTTGAGAGGATTTCTTTTTAGAGCGAAATAAATAGCGTATAAAGGAACGAATAAAATATAAAGGAAGATAATTTGAAATTGTTTTAAAAGATAATAATTTGTATCGGAATTTTTTTTTATTTCCATGTGTTTGTTGGTTAATCTTTATATTTTTGTATAGGTAATATACGAATAGAAACAATTAAATTCAGGCTACAAAAATTAATAATAATAGTGAAAATTATTAAAATAATTACTGTTATTTTTTTAAACTTATGCCGACTTGCCATTCAACACTACAACAAGGTCGAATTACGTAGTAGTAGTAGTGCAAGTTGACAATAGAAAGACAAGAGACAGTAAAAGGCAATACATGCAGTGTTCATTAACCAACTAGATTTTCATACATAATATACTATTACCTACATACATTATATATTATTATTATATGCTACTACCTATTTTTGTCAACATTTGGACACCTGGAAAACAGACTCTTCTCTCCATCTCCTAGAGCCTAGCGGAAAAACATTTTCTGATCAATAGATTTATCATGCATCAATTCAAATATTGGGCATTAATGGTTTGGTTTGGTTTGTCGCTCCACGGTCCTCTTGTGCACACGAAGGCTAAACAGACCGGGAACTTTAAAGTGGATTCCGAACCACCAACAAACATCCATGCCACCATGATTCGAACCTAAAGCCTGTAATACCAAAGACCAGAGCGCTAACCACGTGGCCACCAGACCACTGTTTAAGTGTAAATAACATTCAAAAAAAATATTTTTTAAATATTCCTATTTATCTAAATTGCAACAGAAAAACATGCAAAAAAAGATTCAAAAGATTATTAGATTCAAAAAGACGTTAAGAGTAAAATAAAATGCATGACTATATTTCCCCTTTTTAAACTGACTTCATTAAGTACATGTCGATCGTTTTTCATTAAACGTGCTACAATAGATCTAAAGTAACAATTACCGAAAATCTGATACTTGTCAACTTACGAACAGATATGATCCCTATACATCCCATCATTTCTAAAAATATGTACTCCGCAACCAATATCGCACGATAAATTTAAAAATAAAAGTTTTCAACCTTACAAAATGACTGTAAATTACAGTTCCCTACAAAAAAGTGATATTTATTTCAATTAAAAGTGTTTTTGTTTTTGTCGTCGAATATTAAGAGATTTTATCCGGGAGTGACAGTGCAATTAAGGAAAGCTCATACGCAAAATAGCAGCATTTTAATCAAAAGCAGCTGACTACCTTCTCCGGTATTTGCATGCTATCTTTTCTTTCTATCGCTGTAGCGCAATAAAGAACGCAATCAACCCACTCGGAGGACTATTTTGTTGAATATTATTTAGAGTGTCACAGGTTCTTCGCACGTGTTAACTTTACTAATGCTCGCAAGCACAAAATTAATTAAGACCATAAACTCCCGGCGATATGCGTCCACTGGAGTACTTTGGGAAGTACTTTAGAAGACTACCAAACAGTTTTGAGTACTTTTTTATTATCGTCGTTTGAAAGAAGGGGAAAATTTATTAAAACTGGAATAATTGGTTGTTGAGAGAAGATTTCTTTTAGAGCGGAATAAAATAACGTATAAAGGAACGAATAAAATGTAAATGAAGATAATTTGAAATTGTTTTAAAAGATAATAATTTTTATAGGATTTTTTTATTTCCATTTGATCGATGGTTAATCGCTATTTTTTTGCATATATAACATAGCGAATAGAAACAATTAAATTCTGGCTAGAAAATTATTAATAATAATGAAAAATTATTAAATGATAACTGTCTTTTTTTCAAATGCCATACGTTTTGCTTACTTCAATCAATACTATAACAGTGTCGAATGACGTATTAGTAGTAATAGTACAAGTTTAATAGACAGAAGGAAGGTAATAGATATAGAGTTCATTACCCAATTGGATCCTATTTGCATTATATATGATTTCCAATAAACATTATGTACCTTTATTATATACTACTACCTACATTTTGTCAACATTTGAAACAAACACTATGAACGGAGGACACCTGGAAAATCGGACTCTTGTCTGCATCTCCTTCGAACCTAACGGAAATACTAATACCTACCAACGGATTTACCACGCCTTATTTCAAATATGGTCATTAAAGATCATTAGTCTTAGATTATCAGACTAAGCTTTATTAATTGAGCTTTGGACCTGGATCCTCTACTTCAGAAATCACCTATTTCAAAAAATAACCTGGTTTTTACATTAAGATAAGATGATGCCCAATTGCACTGGGCAATCATTTCTACTGACTGTCTTTATGTGTCACAAGTATTACATATTTTGATCAGGCAGATTTAAAATTCACTATAAGAAACTGCGATTCCCTCATAATCTGTCCGATCTGGTTTGACAATTTTAGAGAATTTACAAAGACCACAGTGGAACTTCCATTAATTCAACAAATCAGTGCCAAGCCTCATAAAAACTTGCTAAATGCAAATAATCCTCACATTATTCGAAAAAAATTCAATTACTTGGATATCGTATTCATTTGATTGTGTTGGTGGAGTCCATAGAAGCCATAGAAGCTCGAAAAATCATACATTCAGCGATCTGCTTTCGAAGTCCTTTTTGGAAAAAAAATGAGCTCTTTCAAAACCATTCTTGAGGTGAAGAATCTCATACCCAAACTATCAGCCATAATGCTATGAACGGAATTAAAGAATACATTCACCTCTTCAGCCAACTTTCTTAAACTTACATAACGATTTTTGACCACCAAATTCTTGATTTTGTCGTTTTCGTCAATTGTAGCAGTTGAAGTTCGACAGGAACGAGGTAAATCAACAACCACGTCTCGTCCTTTTTTTTTTTTATTATTCATATGCCTGTGTTTTTGATATAGTACATGATTCACTATAGGTCTTCTACAATATTTTTAGCGCTTTAGCGCTCGAAATTTCATTTGATACACAAAATTTATAAAAACCTTTTTGATTAAATCGAGACTGGGTCGTATTGACCATATCCCTGTGGGAAGCCCCATTCAAACTAGCCTTGAAGGGCAAGGCTACGAAGTTGTGTGGTCTGCATGACGAAAGCTATTATTCCTTTTGCACTAGCCTGGGAGCATATGTAGCTTGAATATATTCCATAGTAGACCGGAACCTGCGTTTTAAATTTCTTAAATTGAATTAAATTTGTGGATTCCGAACCACTACGAATATCCATGTCACCGCCAGAACTCGAACCCTAAACCTGTGCACAGAGCGCTAGTCACTCGGCCATCAGGCCCTACTTAATGGTAAACACTTTGTTCAATTAATTTCCCCATTCTAAAAATCGCAGATCACTCAAAAATGTTTGATTACAAAACTAGTTATCTTCACACACACTAAGTGACAAATCCAGCTTAAATTTCTGATTATAACTCGATACAATGCTACCGACTTAAAAAGAAAAAAAAATTGTCGCGATATCTTTTACAAGTGATGTTTTAAACTATGAATGCCTGGATATTTTGATCAAAATATATTACCAAAATATTTTAAGAATTATATGAAATCTAACTTATATTATCATTTTCCATAGAATGATTTATTTACATTCCTATGCAATGGTCACTTTGAAAACGTTTATTGAAAAAGAATATTTTTATGGAGACACACGCGAATGGAAACCATAATATTAAATCACCTTAATAAAATGCACATTGATACAGAATTTCCATTCCAGTTTTCAATTTAATGATGCAGAAATCACATTTTTCCTCACAGTTTATTTAATCCAAAGTTTAATTTCACATAAATCTCATTAACTGCAGCTGTGTTTAATCTTATTACTGAATATGATTGGATTAGGCTGGAGAAGGGGATTCAACCGGGCACGTAATAACAGAACTGATTTATCTTCTACTATAAGTAAACATGCTGAAATTAATTTTGCAAATATTAAAAAGATTTAATGCTTTTTTTTTTTATTTTAGGTCTATTGGAGAAATATCAAATTTATTCACTTTCTTATAAATTTACATTTTGCTAAGTAAATAGATAAATCAGATAATTTGATGTGCATGTTTTTTAAAAAAAAATTTATGAAATTGTTCGCTGTATATTTATTTTTGATAAAAGGAATTTAAGTAATTTCAAAGCAAGTAATTTGAAAACAATATTTAAACAAATATTCGGACTCAGTTTTATAAAACATACTTATTCTGTCTGCATTGTTTAAAATTTCAAGAAACATTTTTATTGAAAAAAAACTTCCTTGCAACATTCTTCAACATTCATTTCTTTAAAATTCTTCCTTCAACAACTTCCTTCCTTGGAATATTTTTATTGAAAAAAAACTTCCTTGCAAAATATTAATAATAATAATAACATAAATAATTAAAAGTTAAAATTACTGATGTAAGTAATCTAAATGCAACTTTTTCTGGGGAATTCTGTAATTTTTAGAAAATGTGCTTATCGTTATGATGAAAAATAATTTTTGAAAATGAACAAATATAGTTTTATAAGTGGAGAAAGGTTTTCTTTGTTTAAAATAAATTTTTTTACATGAGAAACATTTTTATAATGTATATATATTAATAGAAATGTTTTTTTTTTTTAATATCGGACACTTTGACATAAGGTCATCATTAGAATCATAGAGGTATAGCAGATTCAATCTATTTTTACATTCAGCGACACGAAGCCAAGGCATCTTTTGTTGCGATTGCATACCTATGGGTATTCAATCGCAACAGAAATTGCCCATTTTCCTTCATCCATGAGTGGATTACACATGGGATGTCCATCCAGCATGTAGGACATTGAGAAATAGACACAGCACAACAGATTCTAATAAGCACTCGTCGTTTGGCAAACTTACTATATTATTCATCAGGGCATTCCGACCCTAAATAAATGTATATATAAATACTGAAAATTACTGTGAGCTTTTATTAATGGTTATTTTTTATAAGTTATGAAATAAAACTAAAACTAAAAGATAATCTTTTTTTCTAAATCGTGTGCATATCCAAACTGATATCGACTCTATACTGTTATAATAAACCTCCAAATAGCACATTCCTGCCAATCCTTCTAGAAGGGTTTCTAATTCATGCTTATCTAGTCTGAGAATTTGTCTGCTTAAAACTTAATTTTGAACAACCTCTAATCACTTCCGTGAATATTTCAATCAGTTCTGGAGTCCGTCTTGTGGAAAGGGAAGAGATTAAACAGTAATATGTCATTTTGTGAAGTGGCATTTCCCAGCTGTCCAAACGGGTGACAACAGTTTTGGATGTGATTTCTCACCTTTCTCTGACAACTGAATTGAATATTCATTTTGCAGCAGTCTGACAGACATCGAAAATTATGTTTACTACTACAGAGATTGTCAAGTAAGAGGGAACATAACGTATAAACTGTCTGGTATATTAAACGATAGTTATAAATGGGATTGTTTACGTTATTTATGGTTTAGTAACTCATGTTAAATGTGTAGTTTGCAATGTGGTCAGTGACTGAAATATCTGATCTGCGGCAGAATGTGAGTTCTAATTATCTTAAAAGAAACATCTAGTTCTTTTGCAGCTGAAGATATTTTTAATTTTCTTAGATAACTCGCAAAGTTTTTATTCATGAAATAATTTAAGAGTTGTATTTTCTGCTGTGTCAAAACGGAATTTCAATTTAAAAATTTTACGGAATTTTTTTTTTTTTTATGTTGCTGGCACTGTCTTTGACGTCTATGTGAAATTTGACGTCAAAATATTTATTAGTGTTTGAGGCACGTTTGGCTTTGTGAGACTCTAAAACTGCTTACGACGATTTTTGAAATGTCTGAATTAATTGAGCAAAAAGAACTTGCATTCAATTTTGTTTGCGGAAACGTACAGAATGTTGCAGAAGGCATTTGAGCATTCCTATATAGGAAAGAAATGTTTAGAAGGCGCATAAACAGTTCAAAGAAGGCAGAGAACGCATTGAAGACGAAGAGCGCTCTGGTCGACCATCAACCTCAACCGACGAAGTTCACGTCCAAAAATTTAAGGATTTGGTGCTTGTAAAACGTTAATTAACAACTGGAGACCTTGCTGAAGATGTTGGAATTTCAAAAGGATTGGTCAATTCCATTTTGGGATACAAACGCGTCAAATCTCGATTGGTACCAAAAACAGTGAATGCGCCAGCTCACACTACGTTGATTCTTCGTGACTTTTTCGCCAAAAATGAAAGCCATATCACACCACAACCACTGTATTCACGTGACTAGCACCTTGCGACTTCTGGTTATTCTCTAAACTCAAAAGACCACCCGGGAGCACCGTTTTGAGTCGATTGAAGAGATTCAACGTGAATCGACACGCGTTTTGAAGGCCATCCCTGCCGATGGTTTTTTAGCATGCATTGAGGATTGGAAAAAAAGTTGGCATAAATGCATTGTGTTCGGAGTGGATTACTTTGAAGGCGATGAAATAAATTTGAAGAATAAATAAAGAGTTTTTGAAAAAAAAATTTTCTTACTTTTTGGGCACAGTAGTGTATCACTTCTGCAAGGATATTGAAGGATAAACTCATGACTGTGACAGTATTAAATTAAATTAAATTTTAAATGTATTTTACTATCAGTTTATTTTCTTCTTAATATGAAAGTTTAAATAAAATTGTTAAGGACTAATTAAAGTGCTCAATTTCATGATGGAGATACATTAATAAAAAATGCATAATAAAATTAATTAATATGACATTTATAATAATATTAATTATTTTTTTAAAAAAGAATGTCATGGACTATAAAATAATTATATTTCGTACAAATCTCTTTTTTGTAAGAAATCAATTTATCAAGTATTACTTATAATGTCCAATGAATAACAAAACAGTATAATTTGTTTCAATTAAGTTTAATTAAATAAAATGAAGTCACAAAATTATTTTTATAAACTATAATCACTAAAGTTAACATCTGTTTTATAAAAGTTAAATCGATATTCGATTTTTGTTAAAATAAATCCAACAAAATGAGCTTTACATAACAATTTACATATCGAGAAGAGATATTTCAAGGTCGCATTCCTCAACCAACTCATGCATTCACAAATTGAATTTAAAATCACCAATCGGTTATCTAATTACAAATTCAGTACCGATCATAACCGTACCCATCCAGCTCAGTTCAAAGGCAGCTTTAACCCTCTAATTCCCAAATCCTTCTGCCTACATCGATTCCATACACTAATCCACTTAGGGTTGAGTCGTCCAGCAAAATGATTAAATCATAAACTAGAGCAACAAGCAATGCTTTATCGGCTTATTAGTTCGCGAATGCACATGCTAAATAAAATGCCAAAGAGACTGAGGAATGCACAGCCAACAAAGCCAGCCAGCCAGCTTTCATGCAACAGGGCTTGACGCTAGTTCTCGCGACTCGAGTAATTATTGACTATCCAGAAAAGTTGGAATCTTTACCGGGCATGCTAGTCAACGGGTATCTTTATCTAAACCTCTCTCTAAAGCACGGGCGCTTAATCTCGGATATTTCATTCAGAAACTGATGTTGTCGAGTAGGGGGACTAATGGAATTTTCCAACAAACAAGCTTGGGGGGGAGCAAAGGTTTGCTAAGAGTTGTGCATGTGGGGATAACTGAATTAAATACATTAAACCGGACTGGGTAAGAATAATAAATTGCAGATTGCTGTTATTATTACAGGGGCCTCCTTCTTCCAGGGGTTTGAATTAGAATTCTGAAGGACAACAAGGTAGTGTTTTCTTCCGGCATGAATTCTTAATATGGTTCTGTGATCTTTAATGGAGGGGAAAAGGTTTTCGGTTTGGCCGAAATTAGTTTTGGGGAGGGAAGATACTGTGTGTAAAGTATCAGAAACATTGTTTCATTTAACGCTGGAAAAGAGTCTTAGCATCTAATGCGTCTGCCGAAATTGTATGAATAAAAATTCTTATAAATATGCTGGTAGTTCGATTGGTTAAGCTTCGATTTTTATATCGTTAATTGTGTTTAACTTTTTTTTCAATAAGATATCATTTTTGTATGAAATCTTAATCTTTCAATTTATGTTCATAAATTCCAAATTTATTAGTTATCAATATTATATTAAATATAGTATGTTTTGTAATTATTTTATTTAGTATTATATCTTGTTTCAATAGTTAGAATACATTTTTGTTAGCATTTAAGCTGTTTAGAAAAATAAAATATTGTTAGCATAATAACAGTTCATAAATTTTTAAGATGTTTTATATTTCTTGAATAGAAAACATTTATGATCAATTGTATCTTAACTCAAATAATTAAAAGATATCAAATTAAATAAAGTAACTATATCTACCTTTTATATACAAATTTTTTATACTAATTCAATAATTGAGATCTCTGGTAATGAAGAAGTGAAAAATTTGTTTTTCAAAGTTTTATTTGAATTTAAGACATTCAGATACTCAATGAAATGCATGTATTCGTTAATTGTTTGGTTATAAAAATTGTTTCAATTTTTTTTTCCAAATATACTTATTCTTTGAAAGCTGTTAAGAAATTCATGCAAAATGCCTTGGCAAAAATCTAAAATTATAATTCATGCTAAGATTAAAACTAAATATCAAATTATAGAACTAAATGTGTGCTGAGAAACAGTTACTACTCTCACAATATTAAGGGATGAAGCACCACAAAAAATGTAAATTTCCGCTGATGGCGTTTAAAAATACCAAAAATGTGGCAATTGGCCTGATGTCAAGCTTACTTCTCATCTTGTCTTAGATTGTCCAACCGTTGCAGCCGCCGTGCATTGTCTGGACCATCCCTCGGAAGAGGATTTATACTCCGAGCTGGCAATCAACATACCCAACATTATTCGGAAGCACCAGGATATTTGATTTTCTTGTACTCTTCAAGGGATACAACAATAACCAGCAATTAACATAAAGCGCTCGCCATATTGGCATTGTACATGTTATAACGCTAGAAGATACAGTTCGCTTTAATTTTTTTAGAATAGAGAAAAGGATATTTTTAGTTGCCATGAAAGAAATTTGGTAAATCAAAGAAAATATAAAGTTGGTTATGTGAAATCTTTTCAATCTTATCTAGCATTAAGCTTAAAGTTCATATGAAGGTTACATTTTAGCATTGTTTTTCTAGTTTTTCTTCTGCCTCATCTGAATTTATTTAATGAAAAATCTATTTTAAAATTTTAAATTTTAACCATTTTCTTCTCTTTTTAAAAATCTGTTCAAGAAGTTTATATATCTTAAGAAAAAGCAAAAACTCACGACCGGTATTTATGTAAGTCAAGATAAAATAATAAACAAGGAGTGATTAGTTTCATCAGTGTCACTGATGCTCTACTTTCTCTGTAGAGAACTGTACTCTTTAGGCGGCAAACAAGTTATGTTTGTGGTAACTAACATTCAATAGTCTAGTAGAAGACATTTTGTCCTTAGAAACTTCCATTAGAAGAATTCATATACACCATTATGCAAACAGAATGTTGGTTGCTTTAAATTTAAGTAAAATAAGTGGTATTTGTAAAAAATGAAAATAATTTATTATGTTTTTATTTTATTATCTATAAAATATATGGGCATTGTTTTGAAGAGTGCAATGTCCTTCACCACTTTCAAAGTTTCTTATTAGTTTGTTTGTTTTTAATTTCGGTCTAGAACTATTACTATTGGTTTATTTTTTTAATTTCTGTAAAGAGCTATGATTATAGGTTCATAATTTTTTCAAGAGTTATTCTTGTTGGTTTTTTAAATTTCTTTTTAATGAGCTTTATATATAATATTTATTTAGATTTCTTTTATGTACTTATAATATGTAATTAAATAGTGTTAAATTGTTAAAAGATTGTCTTGTGAAAGCAAAGGCAACTTTTATTTTAAAGGAAAATAAGATTTTTCAAAAAAAGAAAATCGTTTAGAATCCTATCGTGTTTTTTTTTTTTTTAAGGTTGTTACTACATCGTTTTGTTCCTACATTAAATTTAAATTTTTATCTAACCTGTATATCAGCCCATCAGATTACATTTATTGAATTTTATGTTTTTTGTGATTTTATTATTATAATTAAAAATGTATTTTAATTAAGTTTCATAAAATGTATATTTGTTCAAAAATATAGGAAAAATTAAATTTGCTTTTTTATAATACATTACTCATTAAGATGTCAGAAGTAAAACAAAAAAATACAAAAAATTACGAAAGTATAAAAATTTCCACACTTATAATTATTCTTGATGCATGTGAATATTTTTCTTGTAGTTTAATTTACATTAAATTTTCTATTAGAGAAAACATATGATTATAAAAACTTGACACCTTTTTATTTTAATTAAACGATCATCAGAAAAGTGTTAGTCATTTTAAATCTTTATTTGTGAGATACGGATTTGTTCTTCAAATGCAGGAAAATTAAATTTGTTTTTATAACATATTCCTGATCATGAAGTCAGAAATTTAAAAAGGTAAAAAAAAAAAAAATATATTGAAAAGCTACGAAAGGTGTGGGACGTCTTACACCCACCTGTGCTTGATTGATGATTGTTTGCATAATGACCATTAGCCCTTCGAAGCATGCTGATGATTTAAATTTTATCCTTTCAAAAATGTGGCACAATAATTATTTTCACCTAGGGTAAAAGAAATTTGGTTTATTTAAAATAACTAATTAACCACAGCTTTTCAACTTATTTCAATGCAACTGTTTAGGTAATTTTTAAGTATAAAAACTTTAAAATATTCGTAGCCAAGGAATTGAATCTCCTATCAAACTAGTTTTAATGATTGATCATCCAATTCTACTAAAACAAATCTATCGACGAATAGAAATATGGAAGCCCAAATTTAATTCGTGGGTTATGTTTTCATTCATCTAATGCAATTTAATTATATTATCCCGACTATTCTATTTGAAATTAAAGGAATTAATCATATGGTGAAAACATGATTCGAAAACTAAAAGTAATTATAATTTAGTTAAAGTTATAGTTAACTTAGTAATGTTTTAGTAAATTTTTAATGAGATCTTTTGTAATAGATTGTTTACAATTTGTTCTATTATTTAATTGTGGAGCTGATTATTTATAGATATGATATCGAGGTGAATTTATCAAAAGCCTTAATTATAAAAAATTAAATTTATCAAAATTTTAAATAAATTTTGAAAAGTTATAACATTAAAGGAAATTGGATAATTTAAATACATAAAACATCCTTCCTAAAATTATAATACCGTAATTTTTGCCATACTCTGTTTTTGGTTAAATAATTATTTAAGTATTAGTTTATGTTAGATTTAGGTATTCATACAAAAACAAAAAATAAATTTGAATACTTAATATAAAGAGAAACTACTTTTATATATTCCATAAAACTGTCAGAAGACAAAGTAAACTAATTAGATTAATAAATATACAAAAAAATAATTGGATAATAATAATAATTTTAAACAAAAATAATTATATGTTCAGAATTAAGACATTTCTATATATTATATTTTTTCCAATGTTTATATGACACTTTGAAAAGTATCTAATGGATGTCAAATATTAAACCAGATTAATTAATATACAAAAGGAAAATAATTGATAATAATAATAAATAATAACAATTATATTTAAATATAATATTTATTTGTCCAAAATTAAGTTAAATTTCATTAATTAAGTTTTTTCAGTACTTCTTAGAAGACATTTTAGATACCTTGAAGTAGTAGCTAATGAATGTCAATAGTAAACCAGATTAATTAGATTAATTAATATACACAAAAGTGAAAATAATTGGATAATAATAATAATAACAACAATTATATTAAATATAATATTTATTTGTTCAGAATTATTAAATTTCATTAATTAAGTTTTTTTCAGTACTTAGAAGACATTTGACACCTTGAAAGTAGCTACTGGATGTCAAATAGTAAACCAGATTAATTAGATTAATTAATATACAAATGGAAAATAATTTGATAATAATAATAATCAGAAGTATGCTAAAGAAAATATTTGTATGTTCAGAATTATTACGTTTCATTATTTTTTTTTTTTTTCAGTATTTTAGAAGACATTTTGCCGCCCCCGCTTTTGCCAAAAACTATATATTAACAACTTTCCCTCACTTAACAATGCTGCATCAAGATTTTTATCAAGATTGTTGTCTGGGGGAAATTATTTTTTTGGCTCTTTTTGGTGAGGTGGATCACAAG
>BPLR01010768.1:0-10819 GCA_021605095.1 Caerostris extrusa
TCCACGGTAAACCGTAGGTCCCGGTCTTAGATGGTCATAGAGCGTTACGGGGGCATTGTTACTCCGCGTCCATGGATTATCTTCAAGTTACACGCGCCCCCTGGGTAAAGCAAAGTGAGTATCGTCTGTGCAGCGCTTGCCTTAAGGCATCCAAGACAAGTGTTTAAGAGTTTGCCAGCTGCATTAGAACAAAAGAAAACCCCTTTTGTTAAGGACCAATCTATTAATTAGTTCTGCTACTAATCAAGATTTTCATTTTCTTTAACAAATGTAAAGATTATAGATAGTCTGAAAAATGTCATCTCTTTTTGTTTTCACCATAGATCATAAACGCGTATTACTTTTCCGGATAACAGTATTTGAAATTTGTAATATAAATATTTTGTGCAACTGTTACATTAAAAACACATTCAAAAAGTGAAAAATATTCTATTCTTATATATTAATTAATTTAGTTCTAAATTTGTTTTCAAAAGTATTTACAAGAAAACCGAAATGTTATTTGTGCTAGAAATTCTAAATGCAAGGAATGAAATATTTCATTACATACAAATACTTATGTAAAGTATTTTGTATGTAATGAAAAATATTTCATCAAAACAAAATTAAATATCTCATGTAATTTTGTTTTGATTAATTTGATTTCTGTTAGGTTTGATTTGGTTTGCGACTCTAAGGTCATTTTGTGAACAGGAGGGCAAAACAGACCAGGATCTACAGCTTAAAAGTGGATTTCAAACCACTATCAAGAATTCTGATTTCTGTTAGAGAATATACTAAATGTAGAAACATATTTCTTCATATACTATTAGAATAAAAGATATAAATATGAAGTATATTATAATAAAACAATTGAAAAAAAGGAGCCTTTTAATAATTATTATTTAAAAATTATAGGTACTTTTCTTTGTTTACGATTCTATAGATATCTCCTCTTTTTGATATTTCTTTCTTCCCATTGGATATGACAAGAAGTTGTTTGGTGTCTTGGAAAATGTTTTTGTTTGATTTCAGCTCATGTCGAAATTCTGATATAATGGATATGGTTGAGATATTTGTGGACAAAAAATATTTTTCATACAATACAAGAGCCCAGAAAATACCCTTAAAATTCCATTGAAATAAGAGATATTGAAATAACTGAGATTTTTTAAAAATTTGTTTACAAAACATTTGACTTGCAATCACATAATAGTTAATAAATCGAAAGTTCTCTAACATGTCCAAAGCAATATTTGATACATTATCTTGATTAAAATGTTATGAAATTGATACTTTTTCTTAATGGTTTTTTAAGTATAAAACAATAAAAAATAACGAATAAAAAAAAAACAATAATTATAAAAAAAAAACCCAAAAAGGAAAATAGCGATATATAAAATTTTCATTTACAATAAACAATATAGATTAATCCAAACGACTTTTTTAAAAGTGTTATTTATTTTTAGATGTCAAACACTTTTTAAAAGTATTATTTATTTTTAGACGTTAAACGACTTTTTAAAAGTGTTATTTATTTTAAGGCGGCAAACGACTTTTTAAAAGTGTTATTTATTTTTAGACGCCAAGTGAAATTTTTAAAGGATTATTTAATTTTAAACGTCAAGCTACTTTTTTAAAAATTGTTATCTATTTTTAGACGTCAAGCGACTTTTTTTTTAAAAGTGTTATTTATTTTTAGACGTCAAACGAATTTTTTTCAAAGTGTCATTTGTTTTTAGACGTCAAACGACCGGCAAAGTATCGGGGATAATAAACAGGGAAAAATTATATACTGACGCAATGGAAATGACGCCTTAAAGTCAAATAATTGGTTATAGCTGTCTAATTCACTCTTACTCGCACTGATTTTGTTAAATTTACTAATACAATTTCTAACATCATCCATTGTTAAATGAACTTTATCTTGCTCTCTTATATTACGGCAAGTATAAAAGAATTCTAAACAATTATTTCAGAGATGATAAAAGTAGTTGTATAAAAGGTGTTTAATAAATCAACAATTCTGCGTGATAGTGATTACAATTGAAAGAATGAATACAAGTTTTAAATATATTTATAAGAAATATCTTATGATTTGTAATAAACAAAACAAATAATTTCAGAATAGATTCCACATTTTAGGAACCATTTCTTTTGTATTTTCATATTAAGTCACTAAAAGCAATGAAAAATTGATAAAAAAAGACTTTCCTTTTCGAACACTAAATCCTTTCCGTCTGACCGCCCGTCACTCACGTCTGGTGCAGCACCCAGGATGACCATAAAGGGTCGGCTTCATATTTCACGGATCTGTGACGGCTCAAAATATCATGGGTCTGGAAAAAAATGGCCGCCATTTCCACGTCTGAGAGTTGCGGGGCCAAGGCACCGCTGGGAACAAAAATTTCACCGTATTATTCCATTGAGGGGTGCTCAGCCGGATAGAATGGCCAGTGATTTTGGTCGGTATAGAATGCATTGATTGGATAGTAAACCCATTTTATTGGATATGGTTCGGTGAGATGCTGTTGTGGATCATTTTTAATGAGTCGGAACTGAATACTTGAAGAAGTAATTCTAAGGTGTGTAGATAACGGGGGAGAATAAAAGAAATTTTGTATTTTTCAAGAACTCGTTAGTAATTAGTGATTTTCTAATTACTTTTTGTACAGTAATATATGATACTCAGGAAATCATACTCTTATGGCTTCTAATAAATGATTTTTTTAATAAAATTCCACTTATTCATTGTTGAATTTGAGTTTATCTAAAGAGTTTTTCAAATAGTTTCTTTTTACTGACTATGATTTTTTTTACATATACAAGTCATATAAATGTATAATAGGAATTTCATTTTATTCTATTAAAAGTCATTGATCGACTTTTTAAACGTCAAACGATTTGTAAAGTATCCTATAAACGGGAAAAACCCATGCCAACAAAGCGGAAATGACGCAATTAAGGTCAAATAATTGTTTATATGTAATTCTCTCGCACTATTGATGCTAAATTTATTAATACAATTTTTAACATCATCAAATACTAAATAAAGTTTATTTTATTCTATTTTATTAGGACAAATATGTAAAAATTCTATACAATTAATTGCATAAGTAGTTATATAAAATGTTTTTACCTAAGACATAGCCATTCTGTGTGATAGTGATTACAATTTAAAGAATAAATACAAATTTTAAATTAAATTATAATACATATCTTATGATTTATATCAGTCAAAACAAACCATTTAAATAGAAAATGTATAGATTCAACATTTTTTAACAACCACTTTTTTTTGTATTTTGATATTAAGTCACTAAAAGCAATGAACATTCGATAAAAAAAAGGCTTTCCTTTTCGAACAATAAATCCCTTTCGTCTGACCGCCCGCCACTCACGTCTGGTGCAGCGCCCAGGATGACCATAAAGTGCCGGCTTCCTATTTCACGGATCTGTAACGACTCAAAATATCACTGGTCTGGAAAAAAAAAATGGCCTCCACTTCCACGTCTGAGAGTCGCGGGGCCAGGGCACAGTTGGGAGCAAAAATGTCACTGTATTATTCCATTGAGGGTGCTCAGCCGGTTGAATGGTCAGTGATTTTGGTTTGGAGAGAATGCATAGATTGGATAGTAAAGACATTTTATTGGATATCGTCCAGGAAGATCCTGTTGTGAATTATTTTTAATGAGTCGCAACTGAGTACTCGATGAAGCAATTCTGAGGTGCGTCGATAAAGGGAAAATAAAGTAAATTTGGTATTCTTCAAGAACGTGTTAGCAATTAGTAATTTTCGAATTCCTAATTGTGTTGTTCCATATGATATTGGAAAAATTATACTATTGCTTGCAGCAAGTGATTCTTTAATAAATGTATTACGGGATGGCAAAATTCCACTTATTAATTGTTGAAATTGAGTGAATCTGAAGAGGTTTTCAACTTGTATATTTTATAAAATTATATTAAATAAAAAAAAAATCAAGTTCTATAAATATATAATTGAAATTGCATTTTATTTAAATACATTTTATGTCGCGCTGTCTCTCTCTCTCTCTCTCTTTTATATATATATATATATTTAAGACGTTTTTATAAAATAACAATTATTCCAACTAATGAATTAATCTAAAGAGGGTTTGAAATAACTGTCCAATTCAAGGTTTTTTTTTTTTTTTTTTTGTTGTTTACTTACTATGATTTTTTAACATATGTAAGTCATATAAATATTTAATAGAAATCGCTTTTATTTAAATCCTTTCATGCTGTGCTTCCTATATATATATATATCCTTATATATATATATATATATATATATATATATATATACACACTGAAGTGACAAAAGTCATGGGATAGCAATATGCAAATTTTCAGATGGCAGTAGCATCGCGTAGAACAGGTATAAATGCTCAGTGCTTCCGCAGAGCTTTCATTTCTGTTCAAGTTATTCATGTGAAGAGGTTTTGACGTGATGATGACCGCACGACGGGAATTAACAGACTTTGAACGCGGAATGTTAGTTGAGCTAGACGCATGGGTCATGCCATTTCGAAATCGTTAGGGAATTCAACATTCCGAGATCCACTGTGTCGAGAGTGTGCCGAGAATATGAAATTTCAGGCATAACATCCCACCCTGGACAGCGCAGTGGTCGACCGCCTGCACTTAACGGCCGAGACCGGCGACGTCTGCAAAGAGTCGTAAATTCTAACAGATAAGCAAAACTGCGTCAAATAACCGCAGAAATCAATGTGGGACGTACAAGGGACTTGTCTGTTAGAACTGTGCGGAGAAATTTGGCTTTCTTGGGCTATTCCAGCAGAAGACCGACTCGAGTGCCTTTATTAACAGAACGTCATCGCTTGCAGCGACTCGTGGGCACGTGAGAATATCGGTTGGTCCCTAGATGAATGGAAAATCGTGGCCTGGTCCGATGAGTCATGATTTCAGTTGGTAAGAACTGATGGTAGGGTTCGAGTGTGGCGCAGACCCCACGAAGCCATGGACCCAAACTGTCAGCAAGGCACTGTTCAAGCTGGTGGTGGCTCCGTAATGGTGTGGGCTGTTTTTTCATGGCATGGACTTGGTTCTCTGGTGCGACTGACCGAACATTGACTGGAAATGCTTATGTTCAGCTACTTGAGATGACTTGCAGCCATTCATGGACTTCATCTACCCAAACAACGATGGGATTTTTATGGATGACAATGCGCCATGTCACCGGGTCACAACTGTTCGCGATTGGTTTGAAGAACATTCTGACAATTCCAACGAATGATCTGGCCACCTAGATCGCCCGACATGAATCCCATCGAGCATTTATGGGAAATCATCGAGAGGTCTGTTCGTGCCCAAAATCCTGCACCATCAACGTTTTCACAATTATGGACGTCTATCGAGACAGCATGGCTCAATATTCCTGCAGAAGACTTCCAACGACTTGTTGAGTCCATGCCACGTCGAGTTGCTGCACTTCGCCGGGCGAAAGGAGGGCCGACACGATATTAAGAGGTATCCCATGACTTTTGTCACCTCAGTGTATATATATATAATTTTAAGAATCATTATGGAAAAGTAATAGTTTCAATTAATGAATTATTCTGTAATATCTGCTCATCAAATTTTGTCAAATGTAAAATTTCTGATGTGTTTGTTGGCTGGTTATGCTAGATTTTCTTTATGCTATGATATGTGTGTTATTACTTTAATGTTATGATTTTTATATATTTACTAAATTATAATATTATTGTAAAAAGAAATGAAATCTAATGCTTATATTACAGTTGCGGATATTTTCATTGAATACAACATACTGACCTTCAAGGTGTTTCTTTTTTATCTTACCAATAAATCTTATTACAAATTATAGGACATGGTTTCTTACTTGAAAGCAAATATCCGTCTAAATTGAAGATAGAAAAATTGCATAAAATTATGCATTTTTGAATGTACATTTTTGATAATGTTATGAAATAATTGAAAGGACATTATAGAGAATGCATGAAAGAAATAAAATTTTATTTGTCGACCGAAAAGGAAGTTTTGGAACTAGAATTAAAAATAATCTGTTAAACTAGATTATAACTTTCAAGAACTAATCATAGTAGAAGGAATTTAAAACAACTTCGTGAGTTATAACCAGTACCAATTAAAAAGCTTGCACGAATTTTACACTTTAATTAATTATTCAGCTCTATATAGATTATAGAAATCTAATTATTTAAATTTTATAAACTATCTCCCTTTTATTATTTTAAATATATTTTGATTAGAAAGGATCGTTTCAGAAGCCAAACACATTTGAAAAATTGTACATTTTAAATAATTGATTGAATTAAGGAGATGAGAACAAGAAGCTCTCAAGAAAAGTGTTTTCTTGAGAGCTTCTTGAGAGTTTATAAATTTAAAAGAAGACAATAATGTTGTAAAATGTTCAAATAATAATTTTTATACATAATGCATTGGAATTAATAAACAAAATTCAATTTTTATATTTTTGTTATGATTATTGAGCTGTGTTCAAACCTGAGATCCATGATAGCCTTAGGAGCTGAGAGCCTTTATCTTATCTCTTTCTTTTTTGCCGTGTTCAGAATTGAAAGCCTTGACTCTGTTGAAGTTCCATTTGCTGTGTTTAGATCTGAGAGCTTTGATAATCTCTCCTTCCTTTTGTTATGTTCTGAATTGGGAACCTTGAATCTGTTCACTTCCAATTTGCTATATATTCACACCTGGCAGCGTTGACATTGTTGTAGGTGCTTTTACTGTGTTTAGAAAAAGAGTGAATGAGCTACTATTCGTCTGCTCCCTTAACCTACTTGATATCAAAGTCCATTATCTCCAAGCTGTAAGCAAGCCATCGCCCATCATTTGGGTCAATCAATTTTTTAAAAATTATCACATAATTGTTACCAATTGCAGTAATCTTTCTTCCACCTAGTTCTTGTTCAATGGAATATGTGTCATGAGTTTTACCGTCCAGACTCAAGGAAACCGATCCTTTTATGCTTTGCACAATCCATTCATTGTCAGGTCTGGACGCCACTTTTCATAAATCCTCCTAGATGGATAATCGTTCAATACGAAACCAATCCGAAAGAAAGAACAATTCTTATGTTCATGGCAGAAAACTTTCAAACATATTTTTCGGATGTCAAAACTTTACTTGAACAAGCTTTCATGATTTCAGATCTGGGTGCACTCTTCAGATAAGGTTGTAAATTTATAGCTAAAAAAGATTAAGCTGAATAAAAAACAAGTAATATAAAAAAAAAAAAAATTAAAGTCAATTCCTACTTTTTTTCACTCTATTGCAGAAAAGTCCTTTATAAATAATTTTCATTCCTTTTTTAAGTTTATCTGGCGCCATCTATTGGTAGATATATGCAACTTAAATCTAAAAAAAAAAAACTATAATTAATAAATTACATTTAATTACTAAATTAATATTTTAAAAACTGTATTTACATCCAGTGTCATCCACTACAAGTTCAAAAGAAATCTATTTGAATTTGAATGGATGAATAAAAAGTATTTTATGAACGATTGGAAATTTGAACATGATATATATAGGAGAGTGTGAGATAATAGAAGGAATTGAAATGAACGCCTGGTTAACTAAACAACACAAACATATTTGTTAGTTATAATCTATAACAGTTATTATTTTTGCAATGGAATGAAAGATATATTCTGTGTTGCATACTATTTTTATCGTAAGAACAATATATTCTGGTCAGAGAATACGCTGCTAAATGTTCTTTTGACGAACAAAAAGTTTCGACAAGTGTTCGACACGTAAACAAATAACCTAATCTTATTTTGCTGCTTCTTTCTGCTATCTGATTGAACATTCATTACTCCTTAAGAGATAATGAGTTAATTCATTTTCTGAGCTGTTCTAATAAGTTGGTTTCTTTCTGATAAAACTAAAGGTGTGTATAGCAGGTGTGCTGGAAATTGTTTATTTATTTTACACTAAAGCTTCAGAAAATGGTTTCTGTTTCATCATGAATCAGATAAAGGATTCTTCTGGGTGACACAAGATTTTTTTATAACAAGTTTTGGTTTTGGTGTCATCTCAAAGAAGTCTTAGGAACTAATTCTTGTCCAAAAGTTGAAAGAAAGATTTTCAATTAATAAATTTGCGGAAAAGGAAGTTCTTTATGTTGGTCCGTTTCAACGTTAATGAAGTTGTCTAGGGTTAATGGTTTGGACTTGAACTTCTTCCAAATATTTGAAAAGTTTTGCTTTCAGCTTTTAAAAAGTTGAACTTAACCCAAGAAAAGAAAAAAAAAATATGATTGAAAATGTGATTAATTGTCTTGAATAGTTTTCATTTTTTAATGCCATGAAAAGATTAATCGAATAAATTGAATTTAATCTAAAAATAAAAATTTTAAAATCAATATAACTGTAGCATTGTGATAGTATTTAGTGAATTTTCAAATCCCCTATAAAAGATCTGCATTTAATTATAAGATATATTGAATTATAAATCTTTAAAAATTACTGCTGAAAAGGTTTTTATATTTATATATATCATATATATTTGATTTAAAAAGCCTAAAGAAACAAATTTTTCTTTTTGAGTTTTTTTTTTTTGAGTTTTATTATTATAAATGGATGCACTTTTGATAAAATATAAATTTATACAAAACAAAGATTAAACTGAATAAATTAAAAAATTTCTAGTTTGTTTATTTCTTTTAAATCAAATCAATAGTTTTTTTAGAAATCAAATAGTTTTTCCACAGAAACCCAAACTAGCATAAATTGGTAAACATTTTTCAACAAAACAAGAAAAAATTTTTTACTTAGTGAAGTTAAATTATTGGCAAAATTATGAAAATTGATTTATTAATTTTTTAAAATAAAAAGAAATTTTTGTTAGACGGGCACTGACAAAGTTTAAGGTCAAAAAATAAATTATAGTTTAAAAGCTAAAAAACAGTTTTAGAATAATCGATGAACTAAAAATTAAAACAATTAATTTTTTTATTAGTTTTAATGAAAATAAATATAATTTGCAATAATTTTAGTAAAATAATTAATATACAAAGCATTTTACGCTTTAAAAAAAGTAATATAATTTTTTTTTTCAATTCTATTTTTTTTCACTTCTATTGCAGAAAGTCCTTTTTATAAATAATTTTCATTCATTCTTTTAAGTTTATCAGGCGCCATCTTTTTAGATATTTGCAACTATAAATTTAAAAAACTGGAAATAGTTCTTCATTATATTTAATTGTGAATTAAGGATTTGAAAAAACTATTAGGCGCGTTATACGTTGTGCCACAATCTCAATACATATCTTTGAATGTCTTTACTGAATACTTTCATTCTACATGGGTAAAAATTTTTATGAACAATTGAAAATTTAAAACAAGATGGCGATAGAGATGATGAGATAATAAACTTTTAAAAGTATTTATTGTCGTCGATGACTAGTCTACAACGTCTAAATTAAATCGGTCAAAAGTAGGGCAAAAAAAAAGCCCAAAGAGTTAGAGTAACTTTTGGTGATGAACACAAACAAACAACAGTGAAACTAATAAAAGCTATTAAAAATGAATAAAATCATTTAGTTTTTCGGATATCAGATCGATCAATTATTAAAACTCAGGCAACATACTAAAAACATTTTAATATCAGAATATTTTCTAGTAACAATATATTGTAGAGTGCAGGGTAAGCAACCAGACTGTAACTGGATGTGTTTGAGTAGAGATACTCGAGGCACAGATTGAAGAACTCACAGCTTTATTGACACGCTCACAAACACTACAGACGTATAATTAGAGACATGCAATAATTAAACACATTTTATAATTATAAATTCGTGGTAGGATTCCACTTCTAAGCCAAACGCCCGATACTCAGCTACACACAAGATGAGCAAAATATATACTTCCTGTCCTGGCGAGTCTGTAAGCCTTCTAATACGCAAGTTTGTGTTAAATATGTTTTTTGTCAGGGATGAGGGATTATGAAGTAAATGTTTCCCAGCTGAACCGCAGCACGTTATATTTCTTTTCAAGTGATAATCTGAAGGCCTACTACGCCAAGGGGGCGCTACATTTCTCCCTGAAAGCCATCAGGGGTGCTCTTGACATTGTGTAGAAGGAAGCACAGTTAATTATTTTAAATCTAGCGAAAACTAAACTCTCGGCTTTTGAAAGTTCTATTTCTTTAAAAAAAATTATTTTCGGTGATGTTCCAAATCATACTAGAGATATTGAAACACAAAACAGAGTAATCATTATTTTTTTACTTTTAATTAATTTCATTCATACTTTTTTGTGTGTGTGTACTGTTATTTTCATATATCACAAAAAATCACAAATATTTCATTGCACGAATACACTGCAAAACTAATTACAGCATTATGAATTACATTATGGGAAATAAGTTTATTGAATTAATAATTTTACGCTGAATGACTGTTTTTCTTTATTACCTTGATAATGTATCTGAAATTATTGAATTTAGTAATTTCGTTAAATTAATATCAATAGGGAAGGAGTGTGAATGTATTTCACTAGAATAAATATATGAATAAACATAATCTCTCCTACATAAATAATTTCCATTTAGATATTGCTTCGTACATTTTCTATTACATACTACTGTATTGAGCCTGAATGCCCGAGTGGATAGCGCTCGGAGCACGGTAAGGTAGGTTTCGGGTTCAGTCCCAGCAGTGCCTGCATGGATGTTTGTGGTGGTTCAGATCCCACTTTAAACCATGGGTGCTGGTTCTATTAATAGGATCGTAGAGCGTTGCAGGGCATTGCTACTCCGCTTCCGTATCTTCTAGCTTACACGCGCCTCCTG